>JAADWV010000396.1:0-32578 GCA_023336295.1 Pythium folliculosum
ACCACCACCACCACTGTAGCCACCGCCACCGCCACCGCCGCTGAAGCCGGACCCAGCACCACTGTAGCCGCCAGAGCCGACGCCAGTGTACTTGTCGCGCAGCTTGCGAGACTTTTCGCGCTCGTCGCGGATGCGGTCGTTGTCGTTCAGCAAGTCCAGGATCTGCTTCGTCTTTTCTCGCACTGCGAACCCATTCCAAAGTCATTGTCTTGTAAGCTTCACGTTCACGAGACAGACAGTCTGTCCAACACTACGCACCTCCGGCACCCTTGTCTTGCGAGCCGTCGTGGTACGAAAAGTTGGTCAGCGAGCGCAGTTTGAACATGTGGTCACGCCCATTCTCGACAACGCGCTCCGTGCCGTTCTTGATCAAGTGCTCCAACAGCGTCAGCGCCTGCACACGCAAGTCCACACACAACCGCCGTGAGCTAATCGCTCTATCACGCTCTACACACACTGCCATCGCATGCTCAGACCTTGAAAACGGTGCGCCACTGGCGCGCGTGCGAGTCCGTGGCCTCCCAGATCTTCGTCATGATCACCGTGTACGACTCACTGCACAATCACCAAAACCGCCACACGTTAGCCATTATATCCGCATCCGGAGGGTCAGACTTCCTACTACACAGCCCGCGTACTAGTCATAAGTGAGCTGCGCGATCTCGTTCAGCAGCGTGCTGGACGCGCCCCAGTTCTTGTTTGACAGCGCCTCCTCCAGCTTCTTCTCCACGTCCGTGCCCAGCTTGGCCTTCACCGCGCTCTTCCTGCAACATCCGTCCACACATGTTTAGTCCGTTAGTCGTTTGCCCCCATAATACGCAGTCGGTATCACGCCCACATACGCCTCGTCCACGACGTTCTTCAGGCGGTCGAGCGTGAGCTTGTCCATGGCTTGTAGTCCTCTCCCCTGTCGCCCCGGGGGCCGCCTTGCCGTCTGCGCCGCGTCTGGTTGCGGCTCGTGCGGGATCCGCGTGCTGGAAGTTTTGAGGGAAAACCCGACCGCTCGAGAGGGCGACGGCGGCGCGACCCCTCCACAAGGGGTAAAAAACCCAACCGACTGGAATCGGAATGATGGTCTTCAAGCGATCTTGGATGTTGGAGAGAAAAGTGAAGGAGCTTGCCTACGAGAAGACGCCGCATATGGAGATGTTGCGTTGAAGAAGATCGGGTGAGGTAGGAACTGATGCGCTACAGGTTGCTAACAGCAAGTGGAAGCTGCGACTTGGCGCAAGCCGATTCGTCACAAGGTCCAGCATATCCATGGGCAACACCAATGGGGCCTTTGTGTGTCTTTCTCTCTCATGCGGAGAGTGCATTGTAGGCACTGCGTGGCCCATATTACGGCGGTAGTACGTATACATACGCTTGACTGTGTTTGCTCCTGGCTCCTGAACGCGGCTCCGTCGCCCGCTTGGTATACTCACTTCAAGTGTCTTGGGTTTGCGATGGAGCCACCCTCGTCCGCTCACAAGTGCGTGATGACCACGTGCGGGACGTCGTAGTCGACGCGCTTTGTCGACTGGTTCGCTGTGAGTGGCACCGCGTGCGGCGGCGGCGGCGCGCCGGCCCAATAGTTGTCCATGTGACGCGGCAGACCGCTGTTCTCCGAGTCGCGCGCGCGCCGCCGGTACAGCGCTGCCAGCATCGTCGCGCGATACTGCCTCCACGCGTGCACACCGAACGCGATGACCGCGAGCCCCACCAGCACGATAAGGCAATAGACGACCACGAACGCCCAGTGCCCGCTGTTCACCATGCCTGTCTTGGTCCTTGGAATTCTCGATTGACGTGTATTCGTGTGAGTTTTTATGTCGCTTTTCTTCCTGCTCGCACCCAAGTCGTTCGACTAAGTGCGACACTGAAGTTCACGTACTGTGCGGTACCCACAAGGTTCTGTTGATCTCAGACGCGCATGATCGCAGGTCAGCTTCCTCTAGAGCTCGTACGTGCACCGGTCGCAGACGCGCACGGGGACGTTGATGCCAAACTCCGGAATCGACTTCCACTTCTCGGAGCAGCCTTCACAGACCAGGCAGCCGCACTTGCGACAGTTGTGCTGGTCGCGGTTCTGCTGCGCCTCGCTCGACGACGTCGAGTTCCACGTGAAAGGCGCGTCGCAGCACATGCAGCGCGTCTTGGTGCCGTAGGGCACCCACTGGGGGAGGCTCGGGCTCATCTTGCGCGAGTCCCGCACGATGCGCAGCGCGCTGAGGTAGTTCCGGCCCAGGTGGTCGCTTAGCATGTTCGGGAAAACCGGGATCCGCGTGAGCGAGTCGCACTTGCGGTCCACGTGGACTGCCTCGAACACGCCACGGTAAAAGTAGAGGTGGGTCACGCGACCAGGGATGTAGAGCTCCTTCGGGTCGTCCATCAACGTGTCCTTCAACTCCTTGAACACCTTGGCTTCTGCAATGCGAGCGTCCGCAGGCACGGATTTGTCGTCCGCGTCCGAGTCCACCATCTTGTCCATTTGGTCGATCAGGTTCGTTCGAGTGAGTGTCCATGAGGACGTCTTGTCTTTGGCATCCCCCTTCAGAGAGGCCTGTTTGGCTTCCGCTTTAACTGGACTGAGTGAGCCCTGGTTCAGCTTGCCCTTGCGCATATCTGCCTGCTCTCTCGCCCATTCACGCTTCCGTGGAGCCCACAACGTCTTCGCGCGCTCTTTGAACGCTTCGATATCCTCCGACGCCGTATCGCGCCAGCAACCCTTGAACTCCTTCAGCTCGTGAATCAGCTTCATGATGTTGGATGCCTTTGCGCGTGGCACCAGGTCGTCGCGTAAGACCACCGAGTACACGAAGTCCGCGCACGACTCGGCGACGTGAAGGTTTACGCAAGCGGGGACCGCGTACGCGAAACACTTCAGCGTCTCAAACTCCTTCTGTAGCATGACTGAAAGCAGTGCAGCACACCCGCCGCCGAGCGAGTGGCCGGCAAACACGATCTGGTAGCCTTCATTGTGCAGCTTGCGCAGAGAGGAGACAATGCGGTCCTTGATCCACATCGCCGCCTTCAACATACCGTTGTGGGCAAACGCATCCACAAAACCGCCCTGTGTATCAGACCGCGGGGAACTGCCTGAATGGAGGCCCATTTCCTCGGGGTGGGCTTGGATATCAGTGAGCAAATCCTGGACAGACTTGGATCCACGAATTAGCACGAGCGCAACCTTCTTTTCTTTGTTGCCAAGCAGCGCAAACGACGGATGCCGGACGTCCTGACCTTGAACATGCGCATACACGAGCGAGAAGTTTTGCAACCGACTGATCCGTTGAATGTCAAGCACATTCAGTTCGTAGATGCCGTGCAGTGCGAGTGGTGCGTACTTCAGAATCTCGTTCAGCAGATCGTCCGAAATGTGCGGACAGTCCTTGTGCGACTCTTTCTCACCATCCGGGTTGGAACCGCGATCACCGCGATTCATCGCCATAAAGTAGTACGTGCCAACAGCGGCATCCTGGAAGCCGATGTCGTCAAGATCGCCCATCAGGCCTTTCAGCGTCGTGAAGGATTGCATGAACTCGTTGCGCAGAATGAAGCCCAAGAGACCCGCGCGGCCATACTTGCGAAGGAAATCGGCACTCACGACCGCTGCTTTCGCGGTCGCGCCAATCGGAGCAGACTTTGCGGCGGCGAGTGTTCCACCTGCGGCACGCATAATCTTGTCTACCGCCGTATCTGTCGTCGTGTTGAAGTACGGCACAAGCTTGTCGTTCAGGAAATCATCGACGCGTTCATTTCGCCACTGGATGAGCTGTTGGTCAATCTTCTGGGTCAGGATATAGTGGCAGTTCGTGCAGATTCTTGTCGGGATGCTCTGACCATACGCACGAAGTGTATCGAGATGTGGAACGTCGTCACGGCAGAACGATTCCGAGCAGTACCCACACTGGTACCGGAATTTGGTGAGTCCAAACTCATGGCCGCAAGCCTTACATTGCTTCGACACAGTTGGCTCCGGAGGACTCAAGGATGCTGGTGTATCATCTGCACAGCACGTCACCAGGCTGCGATCGACGGGGCTCAAGTCCGGGAAACGCTTCGAAAGCATTGACAGCATCGCATACGGGTCTCCTCCACTCGAGGCGTCGAGTGCTTGTCCAAGCGTGGTCTTCTGGAGTCTCTGGGAGTTTGGGAGCTCCGGTTCTGCAGAAATAGCAGCCGCCGTCGCTGCCTGCGCGTGCTCCATGGCGTAAATCGAGACCTCTTTGATAGATTGCACAGTGCCCATGATCGCACTCTTCGACGACGATCCTGCGAGGTTGATCACCGAGCTCGGGATCGAAAGCGCCAACCCCGAGACCTTCCCGAAGAACCCAACACTCTTGTCGTCAGCCTTCTTCTGCGCAGACCCTGCTGCCGACGGGAACAGAACGTTGTCTTCTGCCGCCGGGAACAGCACCTTGCCTTCGTCATTACCAGCAGGCTTCGCGCTCTCCTTCGAGTCGGCCGACGGGAACAATGAGGAAGAGCTGGCAGAGTCCTTCTCATCCGAGTTATCTCCAGCCTTACCCTCCTTTTCATCTGCCACCTTGTCACCGGCAAACAGTGTCTTCCACTCTCCGTCCTTAGCCGGTTTCTCTTGGTCCTTCTCGTCGCCATCTTTATCCGCCTTCGGCTCGCTCGTGGCCTTGGCGTCGTCGCCTTCTTTCGCGTCCGGGTCGCGCCACGAGCCCATCCACACGCGCGTGCGCACGACCGAGCTGCGCGTCATCGGGCCCCAGTCGTCGCCAAAGTCGGTGCTGTACAGCCAGCCTTCCTCGTCATAGTCCTCCGACTTGTACACCTGCCAGTCGTAGTCCTTGAAGTCCTCCTTGGGCGGCGACACGAGCCGATCAGGCGTGCTCCACGCCGGCGGATCCTCTGCCTTCAATGACGCCGACCATCCCTACCGATTGAGTCACAACATTCAGTCAGTATACCGCCTTCTTCTTGTCTGTGCCCCACTAACGTTCCACAGGATCTCGACATGGCTCCACACTCACCAAGATAGGGTACCAGCGCTGGTTCTCGATGATCTCCACGAAGTGGCTCATGCGTCTATCCGATCGCGCGCCGCCTGTGCTGTGGAGCTGGTGCGTGTAGCTCTGTGGACTTGCCTTCCTGTAGCGCGCGGGGCGTCCGTCACCTTCTGCTTCTTCGTTTCTCTTTGCCCGTTTCCCCCCAGGGTATTCATGTCACCAACAAAGAAGATCAACACTCTGGAAATGGGAGGCGACGTGTACCGTCATTCTATATCTCAGAAGGCGCAAACACTTCACCACGCAGACTGCAAGCTGCTGCTGATTGAGGTTATCGAGATGGTTTCGTGCGCATTCGCAAGGACCACCTCACTCTACGGAGGTGAGGCTGCACCGGATTTCTCCCTCCAACTTCGCATGTGGCTTTACACGCGTACTTTTGATAGGTTTCTCCGTTAGAACAGGAAGAGTGTTGTGCCCGATCGCACATGCTGGTTATTCTCACGAGCGCGAATGCCGCTGTCCTCGAATCCGTTCTGTGTGTGCGCACCCCTTTTGAACAACAGGACACGCGAACTTCGCTAGCGTCTTTGGAAATGACGAGCCTCGTACGTTCAAATAGATCATCAAGCGCCCGTTTCATGCATTCTTCACGTGATACGGGTTGATACCCACAATATATTTCTCCTGAACCTGCCTACAGCGAGTCGTCGATGCCGTCGAAGGTTTCGTCGATGATTGTCCACAGCGCATTGGCAGCCACGAACTGGTCCTCCTGCGGGTTGATCTCAAACGGCACGATACGCTTCGTGGTGGGGGCATGGATTTCACCTCCAATCTTGTCCTCGCTGAAATCCCACTTGATGCCCGTCACGGCCGCATAGAGACTCATGAAATGCCTGGAAATCGATCGAAGCACGGAACGCCAGAGACACCGTCAGTATCAATTGGCCGTCATCACCACGGAATTGCAAAAGTACTGAGTGCTAGCACGCACTTGGCGCGGTCCACATCGTGGCGGTGGTCTTGCTCGTACTTGAGCACGTCCTGGCGCGTCGCCTCGTACTGGTCCAGCAGCTTCTCAAGCGACTCCTTCGAGGACTGCTCGTCCACGCGGATGCGCTCGAGCTGCACGACCATCTCGCGCTTGAGCGTCTCGAGCTCCTGCAGCTTCGTCTCGAGTTGCGCCTGGCGCGTGCGCGACGCGGTCGCCTGACGCTCCCACTCGCCCACATTCGTCAACAGGTCTGCACACACACACACAAACATACACACGGGTGGTTAGACCCACCAGCCATCCACAGGATTCCTGTGCGCTCTGTACGCACGGTTCAGCTGGCGCTGCGCGTCCGTGCGCTGCGTCTGGCAGGTCGCCGCGATCTCGTTGCGCTTCTGGACGACCGCGCGCAGCCGCGCGGCGTCTCGCTGCGCGTCCCGGCGGTACAGGCTCTCCATCTCATTCGAGATCTCGAGCAGGTCCTGCGTCGACATGATCTGCTCCGGCTGCGACGACGCGCGCGCCCCCTCCATCTTGGTTCCCTTGCGTCTGGATTTCGAATTTCGATCAGGTTTTCGCGCGGTTGTTCTCGGCGCTTCGTGCGACCTTCGCGTAACCACGTGGCTGTTTCGCGCGACATTGGTAGTTTGCGAGGAATGATGGTCTGGTCGCCGAGCTTAGGAAAAGTGCAATTTGGTGGTGCGTGTGGAAGGAGAAAGCAGCGGAGCAGCCATGTCGTACTTCCGCTCGCTGCTGGAGGCGGCGATGGGCAACGACGAGCTGCCGGCCCAGATCGACGAGTACGAGAACGCGGTGGCGGCCTCCGGGCTCACGTACGACCCGGACAACGAGTCCAGTCGCGAGGAGGCGAGCGGAGACGGCGCCGGCGACGCCCACGACGACGGCGACCATGGTAAGGGCGGATGTAGCAGCGTGGCTTTCCCGGATCTAGTGACTAACTCTATGTGATGGGGCATGATGTAGGCGACGGTGGTGGAGCGGAGAGTGAGGAGCCGTACGAGCAGTCGAGCGAGGAAGAGGAGGAGGACGACTCGGACATTGAGCGGCAGCTGTGGGGCAAGTCGCGCAAGCGGCGGCGCGGTGGCGGGCGCGGCAGCGGGCGCCGCGGTCGCTCGGGCAAGCGAGTGATCGCCAGCAAAGTGCCGCCGGAGCTCACTGGTGTGCTCGGAGAAGCGAACATGCTGTACGCGTCGCATCAGTACGATGAGGCGATCACGCTGCTCAAGGATTTTATCAAGAAGGCACCGACCATCCCAGATCCGTACCACACATTGGGCATGATCTACGAGGACCGCCAGGATCGCACGAAGGCGCTGCAGTTTTTCCTGATCGCCTGTACTCTCACCCCGCAGGACGCCGAGTTGTGGAAACGCGTGGGGCGGATTGCCAAGGACGAAAAGAACTTCGACCAGGCGCTATTCTGCTTCAAGAAAGCGAGTAGCGCTGATCCGCGTGACCAAGATGCTCTATTCAACTATGCCGAGCTATGCCGAGAGAGAGGAGATAACCGGCGTGCTGCTGAGGTGTTCAAGAAACTGACGGCGCTGTTACCGGATGACCTCTCACTGTGGATCCAGGTCGCCGAGGCCTATCACTGCAATGAACAAGAAGATGAAGCAGTCGACGCGCTCAAGATGTGCATCGAAAAGGCTTCAGCGGAGCCACTTCAACATCACCAGCAGGCGTCCAAGTATGAGCTCAATGCCGTGAACATGCTCGCGGATTTGTATATCACCCTTACGAAATACCGCGAGGCCATTCAAGTCATCCACGAGCTCCACGGGCGCTACGCGGCTGCAAGCCAGGACGGAGGACCATCGCAAGTGGAAGGAGACCCGGGAGGGCTTCCACTGGATATTGCTGTCAAGTATGGGATTTGTCACCTGTTCGAGCGCGACTACAAGACTGCGGAGGCGATGTTCAATCACCTGTTCGCGCAAGATATTGAAGTGTTTGGAGATCTCTACTTGGATGTGGCGGACGCATACATCGCTCTCGGTGATCAGGATGAACGTGCATCCGAGATATTGGCGCTGCTGTTGGGCCGCGAGGAATTCCCTCTCGAGCAGATTTGGATCAAGTTCGCAGAGTGTAATGACCGACTTCAGCGCTACGAGATAGCCGTGGAGTTCTACGAAAAGGCGATTCTGTATCAGCTGGATATGGAACACCTATCCGTGGAGCCTGAGTTGGTCCTCAAGGCAATGAAGGCCACGCGGAACTTTGGGAGACCAGAAAAGGGCATCTATCTCCTCAATACTGGTCTCCCTGAGATCATGCATCCACCAATCCGACCATACTGGGTGCACGCCGGACGGCGGCGGAAAGTGAACAAGGCTGAGGATGAACAACAGTCAAAGAGACAGAAAGTCGATGGAGCGAATGACGCCACGGCGGATGACGAAGATTCTGAATACGTGGACAGTGGAGAAGATCAGGACGCAGAAGATGCTGACGACGATGATGAAGACGGACAGGCGCGAACTCGGATGGAGCCCGCCCATGACCCTTCACTGTCAGTAGATGCGATGGAGAATGGGATCCGACTGAAACTGCTCATTGAGTGGGGTCACTTGAAGAAGGCTGCGGGGGAGGCTGAGATTTTGTGCAAGGTGGGCATTCCGATCATCCTCACGAGCCTCAACCAGACATCCTTCCGCCTCTCTGGTCGGGTCAAGAGCGCTGCGGATGTTGCCGAGGATGTCGTCGCTGCCGCTGACAGCCAGTCTGTTGGATTTCAAGTTCTCAAGTCGGAGTACCTTGTGGATATTTCAGATCCTGCGCAGCGGGATTCGTTCATGGGAATCGTCATGCGCGTCGCCCAGCAAGTTGTGATTTCGAGAGCGCTGGGTGAACAAGAATACTACCGCTTGGTGATCGATGTGGCGCAGACTCTCACGGAGCTTGGCAAGTACGTTGCTGCAATCGAGCTGCTGACGGATGTCAACACGTCCGACAAAATTGCGAAACCAGACCTGCGCTTTGAGCTGCGATTCCTCGCGCTCGTCATTGCGCTTGAGTTCAAGGAAAACCGCATGGCCTACGAGTGCGCGAGACTCAACATCATGGAAGACCCGCAGCATCTCGGCTACTGGAGTTTATTTGCGCGGGTGATTGCGATTACTGGCGTGTTTTCGTGGCACCAGAAGTTCCTCGCGAAGTTGCTCCGCGACGATCCTCACAGCTATCCGGCAGTTGTTCTGGCTGGGCACCAATCGTCTGCGTGGGATATTGCATCACTGACCGTCGGAGAACTTACTCTGGCCCACCAAAAACACCCACAAGACGCGCTTATTCTGTTCTGCATCGGGCTCGCCTTCCTGTCGGCATCGATGCAGCGTACTATCAACGACCGACAGCACACGGTGGCAAAGGCATTTGCGTTCTTGCAGCAGTACGAGCGAACACGTGTGATCCCCGAGAATGTGGAGCGAGCTGGCGTGAAGAAAGAGTACCTGCAACTGGAGACGTGGTACAACATTGGCCGAGCACATCAACAACTGGTACGTCAATCTTTGTCATGCCTGACATCGCGTGGTGATCCCGTGGGAAAATACTAACGGGGTGTTGGGGTGTATCATCTTGCAGGGCTTATTTCACCTGGCTATTCCGATGTACGAACGCGTGATGCGCTTCTTCGAGCTCGATGTCCAGGATATCAACGAAGTTCCTCCTGAGTACCATATCTGCCGAGAGACGGCGTACAACCTCTCCCTGATCTACCGACAAAGGTACTGTGCGCTCATGGAAAACCCTCCATTCCAATCAATCTCTAATGCGGGTGAATGTTGTATACAGTGGAGCGCACGATCTTGCCCGCTACCTGCTCGCCAAGTATTTGACGCTAGAATAAGTGACACCTCTATGGAGTGCTCTAATACCCTGGCTACATCCATGGCATCACCATGTAGCCATGTTAAACGCCGACAGGCTCTTTCGGCTCATCTCAGTTCTCTCTCAGAAGTCGTACATTCAGAACGACCTTGCAACATGCACATGCACGCGCGTGGGAGGATGCTCACCCTGGTCATTCAAACGCCTCTGGCTGGAAAAGCGTATTGAAGTGGCTTTCGTTCTCCCAGAATCTTCAGGCGCTTGGGTTTCAGCGTATTCCGTGTGAGTGCCCCGTCGAGAATCGCAAGTCCGCCAATCCCCGATAAGAAAGGCGTCGTATCACAGTTCAGATTATTATTTTGACCAATCATGACTCTTCGTTTTAGTTTGACAGTCTATTTCTATAGTCACTATTTCAAATAGTAGCAGTTACGAGCGTTTGATTGGCTCGTTGGTGGAGCGTCGTGGTGGTGAAGTCGGCCAACGATGGCTTCCCGCTTCCAGGCCAAGGGCGATTGCGCGGCACGACCCACGCATCATTCTGGTTCTGTGGAGGAAACGCACACTTCACCATCGCCACGATGCTATCGCGACTGCAGCGGTATGTGCCCCACAAGGCTTCCATGAGCGTCTAAGCAGATGTGCTCACATGTCCCAAATGGATCCACAGACGCCTGGCGCCCCGCGTCACCACGACGGTGCGACGCACGTTTGTTGCCGGCGCGAACGGGCAGCGCGACCCGGATGTCGGGCTCACGCGCAACAAGTACCTGTCCGTGCTCGAGGGCGAGTTCCCGCTCGTGTGCGGTGGCTCGCTGCCCGAGATCCGCATCGAATGGGAGCAGTGGGTGAGTGGATGGCGGTCGGCTCCAATGGTGTGCTGCGTGTGCGAGAGCGACGGCTAACATGGCTCGATATGTCTCTTCGTAGGGTGACAGTACGCTGCCCCCAGAGCGCACGATCCTTGTGCTGCCGTCATTTTCCCATTCGAGCCATGCGGCGTCGAACCGCGACGATCCGCGTCCGGGGTGGTGGGAGAACATGATCGGCCCCGGCAAGGCCATCAACACGTCGTACTTCCGAGTGATCTGTCCCTCTGTGCTCGGCAGTCCGTTCGGCGCGACCTCGCCGCTCAGCACCGATCCGCGAACAGGTGTGTACGCTGTGCGTCTCCTAAGTGAACCACTGTGTACTGATGGCACGTCGATTCGCAATGCATCACAGGCGAGCAGTACCGCGCTTCATTTCCGCAGATCACGCCGGCAGATATGGTATGCGGTTGGATGGGCTACATAGGGAGTGTGTGATGATCTCACGGATGGTGTGCTCATAAAAACAGGCTGCGTGCCATGCTAAGCTGCTCGATGATATTGGGGTCGATCGTTTGCATACCGTGATCGGCGGCAGCATGGGCGGAATGCAGGCGCTCGAGTTCGCGGCCCAGTTTCCGGATCGCATGGATCGCCTGGTGGCGATCGCGTGTACAGCGCAAACGACGCCTGGTACCGTTGCGTTCCGCCGCGTGCAGCGCCAAGCGATTCTTTCGGACCCGCTGTACAAGGACGGCAACTACCAGCGCGGCGCGATTCTGAACGGCATGAAGGTTGCACGCGAGCTGGGTATGATGTGCTACCGATCACGCGAGGAGTTTGATGCCCGATTTGATTGGAACCCGGTCGGTGTGGAACACTTCAAGTCCCCCACATTCGAAGTGGAAAGCTACATGGAGTACCAAGCCAGCAAGTTCGCTCGATTCTACGACCCGAACTGCTACCTGCTGCTCTCCAAGGCCATGGATCTCCAGAGCCTCGCTCGTGGTCGCTCCAACTTGGCTGAAGGCGTGAGCCGCATCTCCGCTGACTCGATGATCATCGGCGTGAAGCAGGATCTGCTGATCCCTTTCCAGGAGCAGCGCACGATTGTACGTACCAGTAGTCTTGGATGTCTATGCAACTGCGACCGCGGTGATCTCATGCGCGTGGCTTCCTATCTGAACAGGTCAACATCCTGCAGTCGTACGGGTACAACTCGGAGCTCGTCGAGGTTGACTCGAAATTCGGCCACGACGCCATGTTCCACGGGCAGATGCAGCTCGACATCTTCGCGCCGCTCGTGCGCGAGTACGTGGAGCGCGATCTCACGTCCACGCTCGTGCTCGAACAGCACCGCTACAGCACGCTCTAAGATCCAGTGTAGCCATGTCTCCCGACTTCAGAAAACGTAACCTTATGTAACTCCGATTCGTAATCATCGCACAATAACCAGTTCATTTAGAAACGCGTCTCAGATTTGAGTTTCTAAAGCGACCAATCGCTCCCAAGAGAGGACCGCGCTGTAATCAGGTTCTTCAAGGTATGTGCTTTGAACCTCCCAAACTGTTGACGACTTTGAAGAAAGGGGAGAAAGATAACGCCGTGGCGGAACATTACGGCGGGGAAAAGGGAAACCCCGACACGTTCGACGCGCGCTCTGCATGCCCCCGGCCGCTCCCTCGACCCCCGGTCGCGCCTATTGACAAGCACCGCCGCTTTTTCGTCTCCCAGTACCCATTTCACTTGCTGATTCGCGGATCCGCGCGCTAACCACGTCGCGCCAGAGCAACGGCGAATACGTCGCATTCGGGTTCAGCCATGGGGAACGTCATGAACATGGGCCACAACACGCCCTCGGACGCGGGCGATGCTCCAGTGCAGGACGACTACGTCCAGCGACTGTCTGCGGAGGATCTCAAACGCTACACAGAAGGATTCCGGCGCGTGTGTCGCGTCGACGCGGACCACCATGGAGCCGCCATGGGCGGCGGCCAACTGCCGCCTTTGCCAGCCGCAGCGCCCGCCAAGCCTCCTCGACGCGTCAGCGGTAACGGCAGCGTGAACCCTGTGAACGGCTCAGTTATCATCGCGAATGTCGCCGGCGGCAGCGGCTCGCCCGGGTTGAGCAAGAAGCTCTTTCGCAGCAAACTGCTGAGCGCGTTCCCGCTGATTCCACACTCCCTGTCGGACCGACTGTTTGACGTGCTCGACATGGACCAGCGTAGTGAGCTGAGTGTTGAGACTGTGCTGCGTGGTATCGCACTGCTCAAGCATGGCACGCGGGACGAGCATCTGCAGCTGCTGTTCACGATTTACGACCTCGACAGCACGGGTCTCGTGGCGCGCGACGTTCTCGACCGATTCATGGACGTGATCTACGGCCGCAAGCGAGCGCGAAACGACACAACTGTGCGCTTCTTGAACGGAGTCTTCAAGAACCGCGCAACGCTCACTATTGAAGAGTTCAAAGAGATTGCAGAAGAAAAGGACGACAATGGACAGGCGGTGCTGCTGCAGTGGCTATACGCATTATCGGATCGAATCGGCCGGGTTGATGATGACCAGATTGTGGAGCTTGAGAAACACTACAATCCTGTCGTCATCCGCCACCGCATCGCAGAAACGACATTATTCTCAACTAGTGAAGTGTCAACGCTGGAGAAACAATTCCACAAACTCTTCGACACGAAAGGCGGCGCGAGTAACCGGATACCGTGTGAACAGTTTATCGACTTGCTCACACAGCATGAGTTCCCGCGGCATATTCTCGATAAGGCGTGCGAAGCTCACCGAATGACTGTTCCTGGAATGGTACTGTTCGACGAGTTTTGCCAAATCCTGTCGGATTATTGTCGAGGAATGGCTGAACCGAAGTGCCGGCGACTCTTTCAGCTTTATTCGAGTGGTGTCAGCGAACATGACAAGTGCGAACGTCGTATCGCTCGCCATCAAGTGGATGAGTTGCTTCGCGCGCATGTGAATGGCAGCATGAACGGAGGGAGCAAAATGAATGGGCACTCGAAGCACGACCAGGTATGTTTGAGTCGAGCTGCGAGACAGTCAAAAGCTGACTTCACTGAACTGACTGATGCATTCACAGGATGCGGCATCGTTGCTAAAAGCGGACCAGACGTGGAGTGAGGATGACTTCGTCGAATGGGCGACTACGTCACCGTTGTTGCAGGATATGCTACATCGCATGGCATTTGCAGCATGCATACTTTTCGGAATCAAGCCCGACTCAGCGTACTTGGAGAAAAAAATTGTCGAGTGGCACTGGCGAGATGCGACTAGGGAGGTTTTCGTCGGCCAGACGTGGAACTTTCTGGCATCCAAGTGGTGGCTGCAGTGGTGCAAATTCGTCGGCATGGATGAAACAAACGGGACACAAAGAGCTACGACGCTATGCGTTCCTCAATTGCCTCGGGAGGCAGTGTGGGTTGATGAAGGCGCTGGTGACGAAGACGGCGTGAACCAAGTTGTTCATGCGAGTCGTCCCGGGACAATCGCAAACTGGTCGTTGTTGAAACGGAGCGGCAGTCGAAGACTCAAGGAAAAGCTGCTGATCGGAAGAGATTTTCATGTACGTTTGGCGTGGATGCGTGATATGTGTGATGCTCATACGGATTCTGATATTTTACGTGGTGCTGTAGTTGGTGCCTTTTCCAGTGTACGCTGTTCTCTCTCAATGGTACAGCGGTGGCCCGGAGCTAACTCGAGCTGTGATCGAGCTACCAAATGGTGTTAAACAAGTCGAGTTGTTTCCTTTGGTTCTGCGTGTCGCTCGAGTTGACTCATCGAGCGGTGGTGTGATCCTATCGGGCGAAGAAGTTACGTTGAGCACCTTGAGCACTGTAGATGGCCTGCTCCAAGCCGCATGCAAAGCCCTGCTTCTGACCAAGTTTGCCGACAAAGCTCGTTTGTGGTACTTTGACGAGAACCATCCAGATCACAAGTATCGATTACGGAACAGTCGACCAAAAGAACTCAAGCGCTTGATTCAATCAAGTGTGTTTCTCGTCGAGATCCAGGATGATGATGGCTCGTGGCCACTGTCCCAGTCAGCTGACATTGAAGGGCACGCAGTGGATGATGATGAAGATGGCGAGTCGATCGACTCTGTTCGAACATCGAGCAGGAAAATGGGGGACGCCACTCAACCGCCACCGTTGACGAGAAGAACCTCAGACATTTGCTCCCGTGGGAATTTGGAGTCATTAACTGCCTTGGGAAGCAGCAGAAACTCAACTGCAGCGAGAGACGGCGTTATCAAGCCAGCCACCGTGATTGAGGATGAAGGATTAGCTACGGCTAGGACACTAAAACGCCGCTTCTCACGAAACGCATTCACAGGGTCTGGCCTAGTAGGCTTAGACAATCTTGGAAACACGTGCTATATGAGCAGTGCTCTGCAGTGTATGAGCCACACACGCCTGCTGGTCGACTACTTCAAGAATGAAGAGTATCTTCACGACATCAATCTACACAATCGAGACGGTACAAACGGGAAACTCGCTGTCGCATTTGGCGAATTACTACGCGTCCTCTGGACGTCCGAGAAGAAACGATTTGCACCGACGGAGTTCAAGCGCGTTCTATCCAGGTTCAACCCGCAGTTTAGCGGATCCGATCAGCATGATGCACAAGAATTGCTCGCGTACTTGCTCAGCGGACTGAGTGAGGATCTGAATCGTGTCGTGAAGAAGCCTTACATCGAACAGCCTGACAGTGACGGGCGATGCGACACCGTTGTTGCGAACGAGTGGTGGCAGAATCATTCGAAACGCGAGTTCTCCGTCATTGTCGCGCTGTTTACAGGCCAGTACAAAAGCCTTCTCGAGTGCTCTATCTGCCACTACGAATCTGCGCGGTTCGAACCGTTCACATTCTTGCAGCTCTCTCTGCCTGAAAGTAGCTATCGCTCAATCGTTGCCACAGTGATTTTCAACAACGGACGGGTCCCGATGAAATACTCGGTGCGCGTCCGAAACGAAGGCTGCATTCAAGATGTGCAAGACGAAGTGGTCGACCTCATCCGACGTATGGATAAGAGAGACGGTGTCCCACCTCGCAATGACATCCATGTTATCCTTGCGCGCGTTTCCTCGCTGCATACCGTCGAAGCGATCCTTGAGCCGAAGACGCCTTTGGTTCGCATTCATGAGCGTGACCAATTGACTGCTTACGAGTTGGATGATGTCCCGCACGAAGATGTGACGAAGATGTCGTTGGCTTCGTTCACACACGAGGAGAGAAGCCCGATGACCAAACTTCTTGAGGTGTCTTCGCAGACAGAGGAAAGTGAGCAGAGTGAATCCGTTGTCACAGATACTGAATCACCAACAAGTCGAGGTAGTAGCCCAACAGGCAGCGACCGCCAGACTGTGGAAGTTGATAAAGAAGAGTTGAAGCCCAACGTCCACACCGAGGTTGATTCCGGGCCATTCGCGGTTGGTACTTCGGTTTACGTCCGAGCTGACAAAGCGCGCGATTTCTTGGCTGCTCGAGTGATCGGGGGTAGTACGAAGAATGGTCCGACGGTTGACGTAGCCTATCCATCGGGAGTGCGCCGTTACCACATACCTTTGTCGAAGGTTCTCGAACGTCGCCGCGAAGAAGCGTTTGTTTTCCTTGTGCATCGCCGTGTCGAGCGCTCAATGAACTCGTTTGCAGAAGCTCACATCACTCGTCTGTTTGGCGCACCGTTGACTCTCCGGGTCTCACTTCGCACGACTTCCAACTTCGATCTGTACATGCTTGTGTGGAATCGACTACGTCGCATCTTCAATTGGCAGACGCCACCAACTCCTGAAGCTATGGATGCGATGTTGCGCGAGCATATGGGTAGTGAAGACGAAGAGCAACAGCGACAATTGCGACGCACTGGTCTGTCAACAGTCGCCCTCGGTCGGCATTTGGCGTGGACAAAGTTTGGTTTCAGTCTGCGCATGGTCACCTCCCACGGCATTGGATGTTCGAGATGCGAGTGGATTGAAGGTTGCCTGGGCTGTGTCATCCTACCATCACCATCGATGCGAATCGAGTTGTCGGCGGAGGAAACGATCGCAATCGATTGGGATATTCGCACACTGAAGGAAGAATACGACCCTATCCAAGCGAGCAAGATGGACACCCATGAATCCGTGCAGATCAATCATCGCCTCGACAACATGCCCTTGAACATCCACCGCTGTCTCGACATTTTCACTGCCAAAGAACACATAAATGAAGCGTACTGTGGGCGCTGCAAGACCCACCGCCCAGCAACCAAGACAATGGATCTTTGGCGATTACCGCCCATCTTGGTCATACAGCTGAAGCGATTTTGTTTCACGCAAACTTCACGCCGAAAGCTTCACCACCTCGTGGATTTTCCGCTCAAAGGGTTACGGCTGGAAGATTTCGTCGCAAAGAAGCGAGACCCGAAAAGGTTCCACGAGACGGGTCTCGTATATTGGCGATTCCTGGGAGGGAAACTCAAGGAGTTTGACCAAGACATGGAAAGCCCACTCAACAGTGCGGATGGAGTACCCCCGCAAGAACACACTTCCGGTTCCGAGCCTTTGGTTTCCCCAAAGGGTACGCTGATGGATGCGCCTGCGACGGCAGCCGAGCGCGCAGATGAATCGTTCCTGTATGACCTTTACGGCGTGGTCAACCACGTCGGCGCGCTTGGGGCGGGACACTACTTTGCGTATGTGTTGAACGAAGAAGACAACAAGTGGAAGTGCTTCAACGACCATCAGTGCAAAGAGATCGACGCAAAGGAAGTCGTGTCGTCGTCTGCGTACATTCTGTTTTACCGGCGCCGTGATATGAAAGATGTGCCAATCGAGACTCTGTTTCCTCCGATTCGCCGAAAAACTAAAGCAAACGCTGATGAAGACGATACAGCTGCCGACGAGGATCAAGCCAAAGTAGAGGAGCTCGTGGAGCAAAGCAAACTTGCCACGAATGGCAGCAGTTGCGTCATCAGCTGAAGACTTCATCGTACTCACTTAGAACACCCGAGCGATCCCGCTCCTCGCATGCGAACGCAACTTCGAAAAAATACTCGCGCCTGTTTGTGCCTTTTACAGACACGAGAGCCAATCCTTAATCTCTTTATCTCTACGGGCCATTCGAGCGCTTCAAGTTCTGGAGCTCTTGCTCGGCGAGCGACTTGACGTTCGGTTCACTCTTCTCTTTCTGGATTGTGACCACACATGAACCCGTCAGTACAAAGTAAGAAGCATCCGCTACGTCCTCCTCCCGCATTACACTAACCTTCTTCACATCCAGCGAGCGACCGGATTTGGACTTTTCTGGACGACTGAGCAGGTTGTTGAAGAAGTTGGCCAAGTGAGTCGAGCTCACGTCCTTCTCTTCGCGCTTGCGCCGCTCGGCAGCCGCGCGGCGCGCGGCCGCCGCGGCCTCGGCCTTCTTGCTGGCCTCCACACTCTGCTTTTGCAGTTCCTCGAGCCCCGCGCCGGCCGCCTTTTCGAGCTTCTCGAGCCATCGCTCGTGCGCGTCCAGCTTGACGTCGCCACCGCCATTCGGAGTGCCAGGCGCGTTCGTGGACGACGCGCCGTGGTCTTCGGCCTCCTCCGCCGGGACGGGCACGATCTTCTCGAAGGGCTTGTCCGCAGGCCACTTGGGCTGCGAGCCCACGAGACTCTGGTGGACCAGCCCGAACGAGTCGTACCCGGCGGGCACGAAGATCGCGCCGCGCTCGACGAGCTGCGGCGCGTGGTCGAACTTGAACTGGGCCGGAAACACGCGGTGGAGCACGTACTGGCGCAGCAAGTCGACGTTTGTACCGGTCTTGGCCGATGTGTAGACCACCGCCGCGCCGTCTGTGTCGCCGCATCACAATCAATTAAAGCCGCGTGGTCAGCACTGGTGGAGCGAGGACGTTCACGTGCTGGACAGGGGCCACGTACATTTGATTGCAAATTGGCGGAGAAAATACTCGACGTAGTCCATCTTGACCGAGTTCTCGGTCCGCAGCTACGCACAGACAAGCAGAAAGAGAGTACACGTGCGTGAGTTGGGCCATGCTCTTATCTGAATCGATCCATGGGAATGGATATGAAACCGAATAAGAAGAGATCCATGGACGTACATCCGACTTGGCCACGACAAACACGAGCGGAACGCCGAGGTTCTTGGCGAGCGCGCCTTCTTCCAGCTGTGACCAAAACACAAGAGCCACAATGACACCGTCAGGTTTCGCCAGATCTCCAACGCTTTTTCCTCTTCGCCACATTCATCGTACAAACTCCTTCTTGTTCGACAGCTCCATGGACGTCGGCACGGAGTGGTCGACGCTCTGCGAGGAACCACACGCATCCGGTCAGTTCCACCTTGTAATCTTCCGAGTTCTATCCACACAAAACGCGAGCCACGCACCGGGTCCTCGTACTCTAGAATGTGCTGCTTGACGGCGCTGTAGAGCTGTCCGCGCTGCTCCACGGGCAGCTTGTTGATCTGCGCGAGCAAGTGGCCCTCGAGCGTCGAGGTCCACTGCTCGAGGTGCGCCTTGATGGTCCAGGGCCGCGAGAGGTCGAGCACGACGGCCACGGCCGTGTGCGCGAGCGCCGCCGGCTTGACCGCCGTCTCCACGAGCGCCGCGAGCGGCATCTCGTTCAGCGTCCACGTGTTGATGTGCGCGATCACGTCGTCGTCGTCGGCCTGGCGGTCCAGCACGTGCATGGTCGCGAACGAGAGCAGCGACGACGACGCGAACGCGTTGGCACCCGTGGCACTCTCGCCAGTCGCACCGACCGCTGTTGCCGTGGCAGACGCCGCCGCATCATCCTTGTTGTCCGCCGGCCGTGGGCCGCCGCGCTCGTCGAGCCGCGCGAGCAGCGCCGACTTGCCGCTCTCGTGGTCGCCCACGACCAGCAGGTTCACCGCCGGCAGCTTGGACCGCACCGACGAGTCGCGCAGCAGCTGCTGCCACAGATTCGCGCCCTGCGCAGGCGCCGCAATCGCCGCGCGCGCGCCCGAAGGAGCCGCCGCCATATCTAATCTAGCGCGCTTCTTCCCCGTGCCGGGCAGATTAGATAGACTTCACCTTTGAGGGGGTCGGAACCCCTCTGTTGTGTGGTATTACATCGTGTATTTGAGGTATGTACCCCCTGCGTATCCATCTCCTTTATTGAATGATGGAGGTATGCTATATCAAGGGTAAGCTATGTGGGCCACTGTGGTGTTTCGCGCTGTTCCTCGCGGAGCCGCACAACAGCGAGTGGACACACACGGAAGTTCCCCTCCGAGAGCCATGCGCGTCGTGCTGAGCCAGCGGATATGGAGGCGCGCCACCGCCTCGGCGATGCGTGATGCAGCGTCGCAGCGCGCGGCGCCCTCCGCTGCCACGTTGCCATCCGCGCCATGCTTTGCTGGCACTGCCACGCGCGCGCTCCACGCGAGTGCGCGCCGCCGCCACAGCGCGCTGCCCGTGCTGCCATGGGCGGCGCGGTCCGTGTTCTCGGCCGCGGACGAGCCGGGCTTCGTGGGCGCGGCCGAGAAGCTCGAGGCCGAGCAGCAGGCCGAGGTCGTGGAGGAAGAAGCCGCGCACCTGGACGTGCTCGAGCGCGCGTACAAGGGCGAGAAGAACTGGCAGGTCGCGGTGGACATTCTGGAGGAGATCAAGCGCCAGAACGGCGCGGGCCTCTCGGTGAACGTCGCGACGGCGCTGATCGAGGTGTTCGCGGCGCGCCGGCGGCCCGACGAGTGCCTCGAGGCGCTGCGGTACACGCGCGAGCAGGGCGTGCGCCCGCGCATCCACGCGTACTCGAGCACGATCGCGTGCTGCTACAAGGAGCTCAATTACTCGCACGCGCTCCGCGTGTTCGAGATCATGCGCAACGACGGGTACGTGCCGCAGCACGTGACCTACTCACGCGCGCTGTCGGCCGCGCTCAAGGCCTCGCAGCACGAGCTCGTGCTCGAGATCTTCGACGACATGCTCGCGCACCGCGTCGAGCCGACGATCGTCACGTACAACAGCATCCTCAACAGCTGCGCGCGCAACGGCGACGTGCACTCGGCGCTCGGCGTGCTGCGCGCGATCCGCCAGCGCGGGCTCGAGATGACGCAGAGCTCGTACCACTCGCTCGCGATCTGCGGCGGCAAGACGGGCCGCTGGGAGCTCGCGCGCGACGCGTACGCGGGGCTCAAGGAGCACGGCTTCACGCCGGCCATGACCATGTACAACTCAGTCATCTCGGCCTACGCCAAGGGCAAGCGCTGGGACGATATTGTCGAACTCTACAACGAGATGCCGCCGGCCATGCGCAAGCTGCTCCAGAACGCGTACCTGGGCGCCGTGCTCATGGGCCACGCCAAGTCGGAGGACCTGGCCGTGCAGCGCCGCGCGCTCGAGATCTTTGAGGAGCACAAAGCGCTCGGCAAGACCCAGGACCTCAACGTGTTTGCGCACAACGCCGTGCTGCTGTGCTACCTGGAGGCGAACGAGCTCGACAAGGTCCACGCCGTGGCCAAGGACATGACCGCGCGCGGGCTCCAGTGGGACGGGCTCACGTACCAGAACGTGATCCTCGCGCACATCCGCGCGAACGACATCAAGACGGCGCATCATATGCTGACCAAGCACGCCAAGCACATGCAGTTCTCGACGATCTGCTACCGCGAGCTCATCAGCCACTACGGCGAGCTGAAGAACGACCCGCTCACGGCGTGCCGCCTCTCGATGCAGATGATGCAGCACAACCCGCGGCTGAGCCGGCTCGACTGGCACACGGCGCTCGACTACGCGATCAAGTCGGGCAACAAGGCCGTGTACTGGAACTTCCGCAAGTGGATGAAAGTGCGCGCCGCGACGCTCATCCACGACATGCCCGCCGAGCTCATGCTCAGCGAAGAGGACGAGCCCAAGCCCAAGAAGCAGCACCGCGCGCCCGCGCCGAAGAAGTGAGATCCCTCTAAAAAGAGAGGGGGGAAGGCTGCGTGTCGACGCTTTATAGAGCCGAGTGGATTGATTTTTTGTTGTTGCTGTCGACGTGCATCCCTCCCCGACCCACCATCCCACAACACATATACACAGTAAACCAACAAAACAAACACGCATGAATATGAACACCAACGCACACGCACAGCAGCAGGCCATGGAGAACGGGAGAACGGGAGAACGGTGCGTGAATCTTGAACTTGTCAGCGCAGGGCTCGGCGACCACCGGAGGTCACACCCACAGCATTGAGCGACGACAGGCACCATGTCTCCGATGGCCGATCCTCGCGCGAGGCACGCCACCACCTGCTTCAACGCTCCGGGAACCGCCAATAACCGGAAAGAAAGGCCGGCGCCACGCTGGTGTTCCGGAGCATCACGCGCTGTCACGCGGCCGCCGCGATGGTGTTCGCCCATAGTACAGGAGTTTGTAGCTGTTTACGCTGACAGGCATGGAAACGGGATCCTGTTCCGGCGCAAAAGAACACAAACGCGATCTCGCGCACGCGCGCGCAGGAATGTTCTCTCTCTCTCTCGGTGGCAGGCATGGCACGACCACTGCCACGTTGCCTGGCACCTGAAACCGCGGAAAAGCGACCAGGCAGAAAGAAACGAGCCTCATCACCATCCCACCGCCCGACACGGTTTCGTTCGCGCGTTCCTCGGCCACACTTCGCGTTGGCGCGGCCGGTGGCGCGGAACGTGCGGCGAACGGCCGGCCCCACGTTGGGGTTTCGCCTCGGCGCGGGTTACTGGTCCGCTCTGGCCTCATAACCGACAGGCATGTTGATTGGGGGCAGTTGCGTCCATCCACCGCAACCCACGGCACCTAAACTGCTGCCAGGCGGCGCGTCATTTCCTGCCGGCGGCGAGAATTGTGGCTTGCCGGCCACAGTGAAGCTATGCCCTTGCTATCCCCAGGCCTCGGCAAACTAGGTTTTCGTACAAGAGAAAGGTCAGAAAACCTAGTTTGAGGATTCGAGAATGCCTAATCGGCAAACATACAAAATCTGAGTGTTTCGGTGACGGGACAGGCGAGCACTGGTGTTCTCGAATGCTCTTCGCGCAGAATGGGAGAGAAATCGTGCACAACTGCCCCCACAACGCGTGCACTACTGCCCCACCAACGCTTGTAGCTTTTCATTGCAGCACCAGCTCAGAAACCCACCGAAGACAACCAACACCCCCAATCAGCACCGACGTCATCACCCGCTCTACCTCGTCCAAGAAGCAAAGCAGCCTCGCCACGGCAGGTATGAGGATCTCCCGTTCTCGCACGAAGCCTGTCGAGAAGACTCTCGTCCAACTTCGCACTGAGCGCCCAAGGCAGCTAGAAGCCCGTGACCGCTGGCTTCCAAAGTATGAGGACGAGCTGGGCATTCGCCCGATCTCTCAAGGCGTCAAAGTCGTTGAGGCACGATGCAAGTTCTGCGAGGTGTTCGGTCCAATGTGGACAATGACTTAGCCCAGCTCCCAGATGACGATTACCTGCTCACGATCCCTGACCTCAAGAAGTTCGAGACGGTGGTGGAGTGCCTCATGACTGTCTCCAGTTTTCGCAGCATTGCTCGAGTATTCCAGATCTTCGAGAGAGCACTGGGGAGTGCCAGACTTGGCCGTCCCACGGAGAGATCGATCCGCTGCGACGTACGCAGCGTCGTTGAACTCAATTTGACGGCCGTCAGAGACGTGCTCAGTTCCGTGTGGGGCTTCGGCATTCTCGTTGATGGTGCTACGCACAAGGCAGAAGGCTACCTGGATGTACGCCTGTCGTTCGAGCTTAACTGCCAGATCCACAACATCCACCTCATGGCAATTCCGATGGGAGATGCGAGTCACACGGCATCCAACTACGCAGACAATGTGCTCTACGTTCTCGAGAGTATCTCCGGCCCAGAAGTGCTCGCCAAGCTCATGTCGGTTACAAGTGATGGTGCCTCTACAATGCTTGGCTGTCGCCAAGGATTCGCGCTACGCATTCGTCACGCGTGTGAGGCTCAAGGTGGCAAGTCGGTTGTGATCAATTGGTGTGGAACGCATCAACTCAACTTGGCGCTGGGCAAGTTTCTGTCGTGCCTGGATGAGTTGGTTGGTTTTCGCTCGAGACTTGGAGCTGAGATCTCATTCACCAGGACGCACTCCACTGTGGCTGCTCAACTTGAAGCTCAGTGCCCAACGTATTCTGACACGCGATGGGAGTCAATGAACAATACGTGTCAGTTCCTGTCCTCCAACTTTTAGGAGCTGATGGAGCTACAGGACGCGAAAGGGAGGGCGCGATCAAGCTCATCGTGGTGGCTGAGCCTTTTTCTTGTTGCCAAGATAATCACTTGCGTCCACGAGTGCTTCAAGTCCATACAGTACAAGACTGTGACCATGCAAGAGCAGAAGAATTGCTTGCACAGGCTGGCGCACACGCTACAAGTTCTGTTCGAGATCGACGTCGGTAGTGCAGTCGCGGTTTGTGCAAGAAAAGTCGAGCAACACCTCACTACGGCATCTTACCGTTCACCGCCATTGTTCCGAGAGCTTGAGGGGGAGGAGAAGACCCGCATCGTATGCGGCTGGAAGCGCGCGGTCGAGGTTCTTATTGGCGAGATCGACAAAATTTCGATTGAAGTGACCAGGGAATGTGAGGTCGCCCCACCAGAGAACCCCCTCGACGAAATCGAGTACAGTGACGACCACTTCTCCGAGCTCTTGCTAGCTCACGACACTCGGCTTGACGCTTGCTTTGGCCGCGGCGTCGGCACCAAGATTTGGCAGCAGTGGCTCTCTCTGAAGGAGCGCTACGCAACCGACGCAGCGTTCGCCAAGGATCTGGCCAGTGTACGCAGAAAAAGCATAGTCGATGCATGGGATGCAGTCGACGGTGAGAAGCGCATGCGAGAACTCGCAACTTTCCTGATTGGTTTGGCTGCTCGTTCCCCGGGAACTCACACAGTTGAAGGGGATTTCAGCAGGGTGAAGTTGCTCAAGAACGACCAGCGCTGTTCCCTCAGCAACCTCTCCCTCGAGGGCCAGCTCCAAACAGCTCAATATTTCGCACTGAAAGAGCTCGCTGCTTCCGTTGCAAGCAAGATACGCGCTGCTGCCAATGCCTAGTTTTCCCAAATACAGTTTCTGTTCATGTGCCTAGTTTGAGATTTGAAAAATGCCTAGTCGGACTTGATCTAGGTGTTTAGGTAAAAATGCCTGGTTTGCCGAGGCGTGCCTATCCCATCTCACGCGCCACAGACGAGCCATCGCCAGCTGGCGCGGCGGAACGCACTGAGTTGGGCTGATACGATCAGATCTGGATATTGTGGGTTCTTACAAATACCTAGTACATTGCTGATGGCTTCTGTCTGAGTTGGCACTCTATACAACTATGGTGACCATTCGGTTTCGTGTGTCGCGAGAGCTGGCAGCCTCCGGACCCGACCGGCTGGTCCGCGCGAACGGCCGGAACGATTCCGCATGTGGTGTTGGGATGACTAAACCCAGAACAATGCGAAGCGCACCAGGTGCGGGTGTCGCGTCGTGTGGGAAAGTTTAGACCCCTTGGCGGGAATGGGAGGCGTCAGTTGTGCCTGTTGCTGGTCAACGGCCAGCGCGTGGTGGGCTGTGCAGTGTAGACCCGCTCCCTCCCTCGGTTGGTCGCATCGCATCCGCAGTCAGAGAACGGGTCCTTGTCCTCACTTCCTCTTTTCTCCTCTCGGAATTCAATCCCTCCCTCACTCCTCTTCCTCAATACTATGTGGACGTCCACACTGACCGCGGCCGCGCTGCTGGCGCTGTCGTCGCTCCAGGCCGCGCACGCGCACACGTGGATCGACTGCATCGACACGGACCGCAGCGTCGTGTACGACAACGCGCGCAAGTGGATCTACGGCGGCACGGCCGGCAACGGCCTCTGCAAGGGCTACATGAAGAACTACGCCGGCCGCGGCGACAAGGACGTCAACACCAAGATGACCTTCAAGATCCTCATGGACGACGTGGCCAAGGGCGCGCCCGTGTGCGCCGGCGGCGCCTACGAGTACAACGACTGGCGCAAGCGCATCCAGGTCAAGGCCGGCGAGAAGTTCTACTACGCGTACACGGACAACGGCCACGTGGCCAAGGACAAGGCCGGCCGCGGCACCTACTACGGCGTCTACTGGACGGGCGCGCCCGACTCGAGCCTCGACACGACCACGGCGCTGACGCAGGACAAGCTCCTCGACGGCCAGCTCCACGACTTTGACGACGGCAACTGCGGCCAGACCTTCGAGGACGGCGACTTTACCGGCAACGTGCTCAGCGGCCGCGCCGGCAACGACTACCCGTGCGTGGGCAACCTCCAGATGCCCGCAGGCACCAAGCCGGGCGTGTACAACCTCGTCTGGTTCTGGAAGTTCTACAACGACAAGGTCAACGCCAACATCAAGACCACGGGCGGCTCGTACGGCGGCGCCGCCTACTCGAGCTGCTTCCAGGTCGAGGTGCTGGCCGGCGGCGACGCAGGCAGCAGCAACAACAACAACAACAACGACTCGCCGCTGAGCCCCGTCAAGCCCGCCAACAACGAGGCCGGCACGGTCGCGCCCACGCCCGCCCCGACGCCGGCGCCAACTCCGGCTCCTACCCCGGCGCCGACGCCTGCCCCCACGCCGGCGCCGACTCCGGCCCCGACCCCTGCTCCTACGCCCAAGCCCGAGATTGGCGCGGACGCCAAGGTCACGCCGACGGTCTCGCCGGCCGTCACGCCGGCGCCCTCGACCAAGAAGCCCAAGCGGAAGGACTGCACGGTCCACGACTAAGCGTCGTCCGCTTCCTCCCCTCGTCGGGCTGTTTAGTATGGTAGTTTGATTCTCTTCCTTCCCCCATCGTAGTGTCAATCTGAGTGTGTATGCGGAAATGAAAGCGCTTCAATGTGTGGGCTTCGCCCTCCTTTCCATCGGTGAGACAGGGGCGACCACAGCCCCAAATCGCAGTCTTCATCTCCATTATCTCGGTCTCTCTTCGCGCAGTGCCTCTGGTGTCCAATGTGTTTGTATTTGCTTTTTATGTAGTCATCGACGACAAGCAGCTCTCACTCCATCTATTCCGTCTTCCTCCTCTTCTCCCCTTAACACACTCAGTGTCTAGGCCCAGAGCTCCTGCACGTACCGGTGCGCGTCCTGGAGCGACTTGATCGTCGCGGCCGCGACCTCGCTGGTCTGCTGCCCGTGGGTCTCGATGATCTCGTGGAGCACCTTGTGGACGTCGTTGCCCATACCCGTCGCGCCGCAGACGTAGATGTGCGCGCCCTCCTTTGCGATCAGCTCCCACACGCGCGCGCCGTGCTGCGCGAGCAGGTGCTGCACGTACACCTTCTGCGCCTGCTCGCGCGAGAAGGCCGTGTGGAGCTCCGAGAGCACGCCGCGCGCCTGGAACGCCTCGAGCTCGTCGCGGTAGATAAAGTCCTCGTCGCGGCGGCGGCAGCCAAAGTACAAAATGGCCGGCCCCACGGTGAGCCCCTGCTTCTGCTGGTGGTCGCGCTCGTGGAGGAACGCGCGCATGGGCGCGATGCCCGTGCCCGGGCCGATGAGGATGATGGGCGTGAGCGGGTCGGCCGGCAGGCGGAACGTCGACGCGCGCACAAAGATGCGCGCCGTGGGCCATGCGCGCGCCTGCTTGACGCCCTGCTCGCCCGGGCGCGATTCGCGCTTCTTCTTGGCGCCGTCGTGCGCGCCCGAGAGCGGCTCGAGACCGGCGAGGTGCGTGGTGCACACGCCCGCGAACACGCGGCCGTCGGTCTTCTGGTTGGTGATGATGCTCACGGTCGCGTGGACGCGCTGCGGGTTCACGAGGCTCGAGGACGAGATCGTGTAGTAGCGCGGCTGTATGAACGGCACGAGCTGGATGAGCGCCGCGAGCGGCACGCGCACGGACGCAAAGTGCTCGAGCACGTCCACGTACGTGCGCTCGTCGTCGAGGATCCACTGCTGGTACTCGTCCTTGCCCTCCTTGGCCGCGAGGAAGAGCAGCTTCTGCTGCTCGCGCTCGTCGCGCGCAAAGTACGCGAGCTGCTTGAGCGGGCCCTTGCGCGGCGCGCTGTTGATCGAGAGGAAGCTGGCGAGGATCTTCTCGACCGTGCACGGCGACGGGAACGGCAGCTCGCCGTGCGTGTCGGCGCCCAGCGGCTCGAGCGCGACCCACTGCTCCAGGTCGTACCCGAGGCGCGTCGCGAGCCGCTCGACGTTCGAGCGCGAGTTGTCGGGCAGAATCGCGAGGTTGTCGGCCGTGAGGTACTCCACGCCCGTGTCCTTGAGGTCCAGCTCCATGTGGATCGTCGAGCCGTTCTCCGTGGACGGCCGCAGCTCGCGGTTCACGACGACCTTGGCGTCCACCGCCGTGAAAAAGTGCTTGGTCGACGGCTTCATGCGCACGTTCGCGGGCTGCGGCGCGACGCCGCCCGTGGCGCCTGTCGCCGGCGCGCGCACCTCGGTGATCTTGTACTCGAGCTCGGGCGCGCTCAGCTCCGGGTTGGCGTTCGCCGGATTCGCGTCCTCGTCCTCGTCGGCGGCGCCCGCGACAAACTGCTTGCGAAGCGCCTTCCAGAGGCACTCCTTCCAGTTGTCAAAGTCCTCGTCCATGGAGCCGTCGTCGTCGCCCTCGCCGTAGTTGTACACGCGCTGCGCGCCGAACGCCGCCATCTTCTCGTCCACGAGCCGGCCCATCGAGTTGTAGTGCTCGTACTGGCGGTTGCCGAGCCCAAAGACCGCAAAGCCCACGCCGCGGAACGACGTCTCATCAAGCGCGCCGGTCTTGCCCTTGAGCACCTTGGTGAACGCGACGGCGTTGTCGGTCGGGTCGCCCTCGCCGTACGTGGCCATCATGAACAAAACGCACTTTTCATTCGGCAGCGCCTGCTCGGCGTCGTACTCCTCCAGGTCCACGGCGTGGGTCTCGAAGCCGTGCTTGCGGCCCTCTTTCTTGAGCACCTCGGCAAAGCCCTCGGCGGTGCCGGTCTGCGAGCCAAACAGGATCGTCACGCGGCCGCCCGGGTACTTGGCCGACGCCGCGGAAGACGCTGCGGATGACGACGCTGCGAACGGCTCCTCGTCGTCCTCGTCGGCGTCCTTGGCCTGCGCCTGCGCGGCCGCGGCCGCCGTCTGCTTGTACATCTTCATCTGCTCGCCGATCTTGAGGATATCGCTCTTCATCTTGGCATCCTGCGGCTTGGGTGACCGCAGGAAGAGCACGGCGCTCGCCATCACGGCCAGCACCGTGCCGATCACCACGTACGAGTCCATGGCAATGGCGGGGGACGTCCACAGAGACGATTCGACAGTGCGAGAAATGCGCTCGAGGGGGCCGACGGCGCGCTTCTCGGTCTGGAGAGGTGAGCCGCCCGTTTCCGCCGGATGGCTGCAATTCGGGGAGGGACAGCACATCATCGCCCACCAAGGTGATAATTTATAGCCAATGAAACAGCTTGTTGTGGTCTTTTGTCCAATCGAAGGGCGGAATAAAATAAGGTGGCGCACCTCTGTGGGGGACAATGCCTATTTTAGTGACCCTGGGTTGTTTTTCCCGCGGGACGCCATTTTCTGCGACCACGAAAGTGGGCCACGTCGGCCGCTTCCCGCCATCTGTGGCCGGCGCGAGTGGCGTAATCATGCCCGTGGCGTGGCGAGCGATCAAGAAGACACCGTCTTTCGGTTAGGCGCAGGAGAGAAAAGCCACTGGTATAAAATACGACGCATTTGAAGACACAAAACCAACACCAAAAATGTCACTCGGACCGCACAGACACAAATGACCAGTCTATGTGCGATCAGTCAATTGCCGTAACGGAACTCGAGCTCAGAACAATGGCGGCTTCCTCCTCTGGTGGCGAACGTTCATGCATATATCGAGTGTGATTCATACAGCGAGCGGGCTCCTACGCCCGGTCTTACAAACTGCCATACCGTACAATATCTATCGCTGGTCGAGTGGCGCCAGCAGAAACTCAAGGAGTGACCAAACCACATTGACACGCGACGGTCTCAAATGTCAAAGTTGACGAGCGGGCCGTTGCGGTACCCGAGCCACTGCTGCACTTGCTCGCGCGTGGGTGGCGTGGTCATGTCCACGTCCTCAGGCTTCATCACGAGGATCTGCGCCATCCCGAGATCCGCTGAGCCCGTCGTGGCTTCCGTTGTGAGGATCACCACAAACACGACAAAGTCGTCCACGGGCCGCGGCGCGTACTCGTTCGTGCCGCGCGATCCCTTGAACGAGTAGATCGTGCTGGTGACGGAGCTCGCGTCGGTGGTCAGCACTTCGGCCACGTCAATCTCGCCGCAGCCACCCTTCCACTTGCCCCCGTCGCCCAAGCCGCGGCAGTTGCAGCCATATTGAGCCGTGCGAACGATTTGGCCGTTCAAGAGCCAAATCGCCGGAAGGTCCTTGCCACCGGACGGCGCGTGGGGCATCTTGGCCTTGACCATGAAGATCTTGTTGCTGCCCTTCCAGCCTTCATGAGCGACACCACGTGTAACACCACACGTGCCGCTTTGCGCACAGTTCGTCGTTGACATGGCGTTGATCTCGATGCCATCGTCCAACTCGCCGTTGAAAGGCGTCGAGCCACTCGAAGCGGTTTTCCCATCGGCAGTCGCGTAGCTTTGGCTGTTGCCGTCACACATGTCGAAGACGCCGCTCTTGAGGGGATCGCCCTTGTTGTTGAGGAACACCATGTTCTCACTGGAGGCACTTTGCTTCGAGAAGGCGGAGACTTGAGACCACGAGTTGGCATCCGCCGAAGTGAACACGGAGATGCCGTCAATATGCAGCGGGCCACGAAGGTTCAGCGATAGATCTTCGTCAAACGGAGCAATTGGACCACTGACAGCAAAGTCGCTTTGCGTACAGGTGTTGCTGCTGGGGCACTGCATCGCTGTGACTTTGCCGTACATGCCCGAGCCGCCGACTCCGTTGTACGTGACGGCAGCCAGCGGTGCCGAGAAGGGCGAGCTCGTCGGCGACGCCGCGAATGAGCTGGTGAGAGCGATTTTCGCCTTCGGTTTGCTGGGCGTCGGTGCCGGTGTTTGGGTCGGTGTTGGTGCCGGTGTCGTAGGCACTGGCAGTGGTTGAGTAGTCGTGACTGGCTGGTGACTTGACTGTCTGGATACTGGAGACGGTGTCGGGGAAGTAGTTGGCTCCTCGTCAAGCACATCACATCGACTCACGGTCGCGACGGTGTCGTCACGATCCTGGCTATCATCAACGATCACATCAAAGCAGCTTGAATACGCGGCTGCATTCTCCTGCGCCTTGCCCTTCCACGTTTTCCAGTACCAAACCATTTGGTATCGCCCAGACTTGGCGTTCGCCGGAATGGAAAAGCTACCCACGCACGGCTTGGAATCGTCAGCACGATCGGTTTGTGCGCCGTCGATGGTGTGGCTTGAGCCGCAGTTTCCGTCGTCGAATCCATTCAACTGGCCATCAACAAGACGGTCACGCGTGAGCTCGCTCGGCTTCGTGAGCTCAACGCCGTCCACGCCGGACCAATACACGCCCCATGTCCCGGCCGCATCCTTCTGCTTGACGACGTGGCCGTTCGGCATGTATCCGAGGAAGAGCTTGTCGCCAGGTTTCGCGTGAATTGGCCGACGCCATTCGTTGTACGTGGCGTCCTTTTGCTTGTACTGACACACGGGCGCGCTGCCGTCGCGGATTTGCTTCGCGTCAATTTTCCACGCGTACTCACCCGCGTGGCTTCCGCTGTCATGACCCGGGTAGTTGTACGCGTAGCCTTCGCACGCGCCGTTGCCATTGATGCCGCCTCGCACCCAATCGTCGCTCTTGGTGTACACGGCGTCGTAGTTGTGATCGATGCAATCAATCCAGGAACGCGCCGCAACGCGATCTGAAAGGCTCACGACCAACAGGGCAGCCGAGGCCAACGTCGAGAAAGTACGTGGTCGAAGCATGGAGTGGAGTCGGTGTGGTTCTCACTGGTCTTGGATCGAGTGCGCGGCCGCTGGAAACTCGGAGAATGTGAGTTTCACTCAAACGTGGGTCCATGAAGTGCAACGGATGGCGGCATAACGCGCATCACACACATCCGCAAACCGCCACCACGCTGGCTCCACTGCCTCGTACGTTCAGTGGTGTGGTCGCTCCGATCAAAACCGCGCGTGTTCTCCGCGACTTCGCGTGCTCTTCCTCCTTATGACCATATCCATAGTTTCACTTAATGATTCCAGTCAGCGCGTCTGCACCGTCGCTGGGGTTGGGCAGTTTCGCGCAACCGACAACAAGACCGTGAACCGCCACCCTGGATAGCGTTCGCGGAAAGCGATCAAAGTGGCCCTCGTGACGCCAACGTCAGTCAACGGAGCGTTCGATCTCATCTCTGTTTCCTGTGGTTTCACGGGGGAAAGATGAGCCTCCACCCACCAACGCCAAACTGAACGAGGAGTAAGATTGTGTCTGTTTCGTACCGTCTCGTGTCATTCCATTGTGGTGGAAGAAGAGGATCTAAATCCTAGCAGTTGCAGAGTTCCATGCAACGGTCTTCCTGAGATCACGAGTCGAGGATCTAATACTGTGGCCGATGTAATCCGCCACATATCGACGACGACAATGTCTTCAGCTGGTGTCGAGAAACCGGAGTACACGCTCATCATCGCGAACGTCGATGACTCTTCCATCCGGCACCCGACTCGGAGCCTATCGATACCAGTCCCATTGTCTCGACCAAATACCTGGGATAAGAGCTCTGGAACAACTTGTTCGTCGATCCCTTCACCAATGATGGTGACTTGGTCTATCCGCCTCCGACCAATAATACAAACTTCAGGAAGAAGCAAATCCCGACGCTCTGCCTTCGAGTCGCTTGCCCGTGGGAACTTTATAGATGCTCGGGCATCATGTAGCAGTGAGTCGAACGATATCGTGTGTGTCTTCACATATCCTGCCGTCTGTGGAGTTTCAGTTGCGGGGAGTAGAACAGGCTGCGCGTGCTTTTTCAGCACGCGGCACATCGCGTCGTGTA
>JAADWV010000397.1:0-32565 GCA_023336295.1 Pythium folliculosum
GATGCACAGTCCACCCCGAGTGGCCGCGTCCAACGTCAAGCAGACAAAGCGATTCGGAGCGAACCATGAAAGCATCATCCCACGCACGGGATGGTCTCCCTCGCGTAACGTGTCTGTTTCCAGGGAAACCAAACGAGTCTCCAATATGGCAACTGTCCTCGATTAGTCTGTGCGGTTACTGCTTCTTTCTAGACGCCGGCCGACTGTACGAGTTTGGCGTAGAGCCCACGTGTCGCGAGCAGCTCGGCGTGCGAGCCGCGCTCGGCGATGGCACCGGCGTGGACCACGCAGATCAGGTCGGCGCCGCGGATCGTCGAGAGCCAGTGCGCGACCACGATGGTCGTGTGCCGGCGCGCCGCCACGACGCGGTCCAGCGCGGCCTGCACCACACGCTCGCTCTCGGCGTCCAGCGCGCTCGTGGCCTCGTCCAGCAGCAGCACGCTCGGGTCGCGCAGCACGGCGATCGCGATGCGCTGCCGCTGGCCGCCGGAGAGCTGCTCGCCCCGCAGGCCGACCTGCGTCGCGTACGCGTCCGGGAACTGCTTGATAAAGTCGTGCGCATTGGCCATCTTGGCCGCGGCCTCGATCTCCCCCTGGCTCGGCCGCGGCTCGAGCGCGAACGCGATGTTGTCGGCGATCGAGCCCCGGAACAGCGTCGGCTCCTGGCCCACGAGCCCGATCTGGCGGCGCAGCCACTGGACGTTGAGCGTCGTGAGGTCGCGCCCGTCCAGCAGCACGCGGCCCTGGTCCGGGTCGTAGAACCGCTCGAGCAGCGCGACGCACGTCGACTTGCCGCTGCCCGCGGGCCCGCACAACGCCACGGTCTGGCCCGGCTCGATGGCCACGCTGAAGCGCTGCAGCGCCGGCACGCGCGGCCGCGACGGGTACCGGAAGCTCACGTCCTGGAACTCGATACGGCCCTCCACGTGGGCGGGTTGTTCGCCGTGTGACTCTTCGTCGTCGAACGCCGCGATGGGCAGCGCGCGTTCGCACAGCTCGCGCAGCGCCGCCCCCGACGAGAGCGCGTCCTTGGAGTCGCCCACGAACGACGCGGCCATGCCCACGCCTTGCGCCGACAGCATCACGGCCATGAGCGTGCGCATCATCTGGAGAAACGCGATGTCGCGGTCGTTCACGAGCCGCGCGCCGTACCAGAACACGAGCGCGTACGCCGCGAACACGATCGACGCGCTGAAGCCGTGCGCGACGCCGTTCACGCGCGCCTCCACGCGGCCGCGCCGCACGGGCTTGTCCAGCAGCACGTCCAGCTTCTGGCGGAGCCGCTCCTCGAGCCCGAGCGCCGCAACCGTGCGCATGTTGCTCAGCGCCTCGGACGCGCACGCGCCGACGTCGGCCAGCTCGGCCGTGAGCTCGCTGGTCGAGCGCAGCTGCTTGAAGCGCAGCGCCTCGCTGGCGATCAGCATCGGGAAGACCACGAGCATCACGAGCGTGAGCCGCCAACTCCCGAGCCAGAACGAGACCACGAGCGCCGCGACAAACGTGAACACGGCCTCGACCACGCGCCCGAGCGTGTCGCCCGACCCGTCCGACATGCGGTCGGCCAGCGCCGCGAGCTCGACCGCGAGCGCGCCGGGCCCGTGGCTCACGTCGTCGAAGAACGCCACGTTCTGGCGGCACAGCGCGCGGAAGTGGAGGTCGCGCACGCGCGTCGTGAGCTTCTGACCCATGTCCCGGAAGCAGAACCAGGCCGTGGTCTTGAGCACCAGAGCGCGAGCGCGCCGCCCAGGTAGAACAGGCAGTAGCGGCGCACGTCGTGCGCGATCGCGGCCAGCGCAGTGCGGTCACCGGAAGCCTGGAACTCACCGCAGCGCTGCACGACGGTCGCGAGCAGCTGCGAGATGAGCAGCGCCGCCGTGGGCATTGCAAAGACGCTGAGCGCCGACGCGCCAACACCCACCACGAAGATCTTGCGCTCCGGTAGGCTCATCGCCATGGCGTCCAGCAGCGTAAACGGCTTGGTCGCGGGCTGCTTTTGCGGTCCCTCGCTACAGTCCGCGGGTGAACAGGCGGCCCAGTCGACGACCTCGTCGTCGGTTTCCTCACGGACGCCGAGCGACTTGCGCGTGGAGATGGCCACGACGCTAGTCTTGTCGGCGCCGTTCTGATGTTCCTCTTGCTGTCCCTGCCGGATCGTGTAGAGGCTTTGTACTCGCAGCCGTCGATGGCCATGAGCTCGGCGTGCGTGACCCGGTTCGACCACGCGGCCCTGGGCCACCACGACGATCGTGTCGGCGCGGCGCACGGTCGAGAGCCGGTGCGCGATGACCAGCGTCGTCATGTGCGTCTGCGCCACGAGCGCGTCCAGCGCGCGCTGCACCGCGCGCTCGCTCTGCGTGTCCAACGCGCTCGTGGCCTCGTCCAGCACGAGCACCTTGGGGCTCCGCACGACCGCGCGCGCAATCGCGATGCGCTGCCGCTGGCCGCCGGACAGCGCCACGCCCTTGTCGCCCACGAGCGTGTCGTACTGCTGCGGCAGCGCCATGATGACGGCGTGGGCGTGCGCCATCTTGGCCGCGCGCACGGCGTCGTCCCGCGTGAGCGCGCCGCCGCGCGAGTCGCCCGCCAAGATGTTGTCCAGGATCGACTGCGCGAAGAGCACGGGCTCCTGCGAGACCACGCCGATCTGCGCGCGCAGCCACGCGAGGTTGAGCGTGCTCACGTCGCGGCCGTCGAGCAGGAGCCGCCCACGCTGCGGCGCATAGTAGCGCTCCAGCAGCGCCACGAGCGTGCTCTTGCCGCCGCCGCTGCCGCCGACGAACGCGACCGTGCGGCCGGCCTCGATGCGCAGGTTGTAGCCCTGGAGGATCGGCGCGTCCGGGCGGCTCGGGTACGCAAAGTGGAGATCCACGGCTTCGATCGCGCCGGCGCAGCTCATCGGCACGACGCCGTCATCCGTGGACGCGTCGATCGCCGAGGGCGTATCCAGGATCGCGTAGATGCCGGCAGCAGCGCCGCGCGCCTCGGCGATCGCGCTCGCGCTCGGCGCGATCTGGCCCACGGCCAGCGAGCCGAGCAGCACGCCGAAGAAGCTCTGGAAGACCGCCATGGGCGTGGCCTTGTCGTGGGCCACGCGGGTGCCTCCGTACCAGAGTCCGGCGGCATACATGAACCAAGTACAGGCCATAAAGAGTCCGATCACGACCGACGCCGTGCGGATCGTTTGGATGTTGAGCCGCTCGACGGCCGAGGTGGACGCCTGGAATGCGGCGATCGCGCGCGGCTCGGCGTTCAGCGAGGCTACTGTGCGGATCGCGCCCAGCGTCTCCTCGGCGGTCGCGCCGCCGGCAGCCACGAGGTCCTGCGTGCGCGCCGAGCTGCGTCGCACGGTCAGCAGCAGCCACGCGAGCGACATCGCCATGAAGGGCATGACGCCGGCCATGACGAGCGTCATGTCCCAGCCCTTGGCGAAGCCGATCGCGTAGCCGGCGAGAAACTGGCACATGTACTTGAACGCCTCGCCGAGCTTCTTGCCATGCCATCCTGGATCTTGACCGTGTCGCCCGTGATGCGCGCCGAGAGCTGCAGCGCGTCGTGCGCGTCGAACCACGCGATGTCGAGGTAGAGCAGGTGGCGCAGCGCCGCCGCGCGCAGCAGCTTCATCTAGCGCTCGGCCGTGGTCGTGAAGAGCACGCACGACGTGAGCTCGAGCACAAAGAGCGGAGCCGCGAGGTACAGGTAGTCGAGTGCCGCAGCGTTCACGGCGTGCGTGTCGACGCCGCCGTCGCCGCGCTGGAACGACTGGATCGCGCTGCCGAACACGAGCGCCATGCACGGGAACAGTGCGCCGCTCGCGCCGGCGCAGAGCATCGCGACGACGAGGTAGAGCTTGTCCAGCGGCGTCGCGTAACGGTATAGCGCCGGGAAGGGCACCGGCGGTAGCGTGTTCGTCGGGGGTTTCTTCTTCTTCACATCGTCGCCGTCGTTTAGAGGTGATGACTTGGTCTTGATCGTCGTGTCCGGACCCGAAACGACCATCGTGAACGGCACGGCGGAGTCGTCCATCGCGCCCATGGTGGTGGCCTGGGCGTGGCGGGGCGTGGTCACAGCCATTTCGTACGTTAGCGATTGGCAGGCTGGGGGCAGGTGGCAATTGTCGTCGTGTGTGGCACGTGGTGGTTCCGTGGCAAGTTGCAGAGTGAACGAGTGGGTCGGCAGCGCCCTCCGCAGTTTGTGCTCTGGTGGAGGCAAGTTGGTCACAGCTCCCTCTTTTGTGTGTTGACAGGTTGGGTGCCTCTCAAACCACATCGCCACAGAGAGTTCATAGTGAATCCAAATGAATTTGCCAGTCGCGCTGTATGATGAAACCGAGTGACGGTCTCTAGCGCTCGCCGTCATCGAGGAGTGATGGCCGGTTCAACTCGCCACAATGAAAGAGTGATTGTCTTGTGAGACTGCTAGCATCAAGGAGTGATTATTAATAGGTTTGGATTAAGGCACTCAATGATGATTGGATCAAAATCATAGAATCCAACCTACTTAGATAGTGACAATCGAAAGGATTGGGTTCTTCCGCAGAGCCGACAGCCGACGCAAGCCGAAATGGCCACCGCCAGCTCTCCACGCGCCGACGCCGGCTCCGCAGCGGGCGACTGGAGCTTCCTCAGCGAATGGTTCTCCATCCTCGTCGAGGGCTCGATGGCGTGCAACGCCGATGGGCTGGAAGACGTCGACGACATCCGCGTGGGCCGCGACGCGCGCGACGACTCGTGGATCGACGTCATGCTCGGGCGCGACCAGCTCGACCCGGAGTGGGGGCTCGGCAGCGACGACGACGACGACAGCGACGATGGCTTCTTCGGCAGCGAGCAGCAGTGGCTCAAGAAGCCCATTGTCCGCGACCAGCTGCGCGAGAAGCGCGAGGCGATCGCGCTCACGAGCGTCGTCGCCAAGGTCGACTACGACGCGTGGCTCGCGATGGTGCGGAGCTATAGCACGCTCGAGATCCCGCCGCACTGGCTCGTGCCCGACGAGAGCGGCCGACTGCCGCGCATCCCCGTGCGGTTCAAGCTGCTGCTGGACACCCAGAACGACATGGATTTCCTCGACTGGAGCACCACGTTCCACCACTTGCTGGGCACCGACGACTACTTGGAAGAGTACCAAGCCAATCTCCAGCTGGCCCACAAGGAGCTGGCACGGTGAGGTATCCCATTGGAGAGCATTGAGCCGACGCCGCTCGTGATCCGGCTCGAGCTCAACGGCGAAATGTACGTTGTGGGCGACATCCGCGGGCGGCTGCTGCGCCTCACGGAATCCGTCCAGCGCACGCAGCGCCTGGTCCACGAAGCGGATCGGCCATGGCGGGGTCCTTTGATGAAGGTGGAGGCGCTCGAGATCGATTTCCTGCGCGCTGAGCTTCACGACCACATCCTCGAGGCGATGATCACGATGCTTCAGTTGGGCGTGCCCGTGAGGTACCTGCGGCTTCCGCAGCTTCAAAGCCAGCTGCCTTCGTTTGCAACATGGGCTGTGTTCGTACGGCTACTGATGGGTGTGGACACGGACGACGAAGGCCGCGTCGCGAGCGTGCAGCGCATCATCACACCAGCGGCGTATGCCGGTGTCTTCCACTTTGCGCGACTGTGTTCGGCAATGGCGTACGCGCGCGCCGTCGACATCGTCCACTTTGCCGGCTCGCGACACCCAGACGGAACCGACGCCTTCGGTACCGACGGGCGACCTGACCGCGCGCACGTGTGGCGGTGGCTCGCGTTCGCGCTGCTCAGCCGCGCGTCTCAATCCAGCATCACGCGGCTGATTCTCGACGGCGAGCGACCGCTGGTGCGCGACTCGGATACAATCCAAGCCATGATGAACAGCGAGTCGCCTTTTCTGGCGCTATACGAGAGCGGCTTCACCGCCGCAGACCCTCCGCCCATCCCTGTGAGTGCGTGGAAGGCCAACCCATCATCCGAGCCCGCCGTGGTCCCGCGGTGGACAGCGATGCGCATTTACGACGGGGGTCGAGGCCACACGGACTGCCAACTGACGCGCGATCTCCCGGGTGAGTGGCTCGCGACGCATCCAACGAGTGGCGATGCGCTGGTCTTCCTACCCGGTTACGGACTCTGTGTGACGAACGCGCCGGTGCGGTCTGCAAAGCGTCATAAACTGTCGCCCACCCAAGAGAGAGCCGGCCCCTCGCTCGAGTCGATCGTATTTACGCCGACGCGGCTCACACCGATGGACTCGAAGGCGCTCGAGAAGATTCTGTCGGTGCTCGGCACGCGGCTGCGCTGCCTGCGCTTTACGCTCGACAGTACGGCTGATACCATACGCGCCGTGTTCGCGTCATGCCCGCATTTGCACAGCCTCGCCGTGACGGGTCTGAGCCTGGACTCAATGGAGGTCTTCGACGAGGCTTACCGAAACGGCGCGCAGGTCACGTCGCTGAGCCTGGGCCACGTCGTGACGACCGAGGAATCGGCACACGCGTTCGTGCGGCAGCTCGCGGCAGATCGACCATCGGCGATGGCGCGCACGGTCGAGCGACTCTACTGGGGCGTGCAAGTCCCGCCGCGGTCCGAGCGCGTGGTGCCGGCCGTGGAGGAATTCAAGCGCGTGTTTGCGCGCAACAAGACTCTTACACATGTGAGCGGCCTTGCGCAGGAGCTGGATGCAAAAACGTTCCACGCGCAGCGCATTCCTGGCCACACGCCGCGCCAGCAGCAGCAACTACGCGCTTTCCTGGGCGCCGTGGGGGTCCACGCGGCAGCGCTGGACGAGCCCGTGCGGCGGCGCATTTGGGCGTTCGCAGAGCAAACGCGCCACCGCTCGGTGGTCGCGAGCGAGTGGTAAGAGATTCTGTTTTTGTTTTTTGCAGTGAGGGACTCGAGGTGAATGAAGATCGTTTGATGGTACTGAACGTTACGAGTCCATATTGTACATGTCTCCTGTGCTAGAGCACGATGTGGGTGGGCTTCGGTCCGCTTTCATTGCCAGCAGGTACCTCCCGAGCGCGAGACGATCGCCCTGAGACAGAGGTGACGACTGTGGACCTTCAACTTCATTTTAGAGGTTGGCGGGAATGATGGTTCAGTATCTCACCTTGTTTGGATAACTGGCCCACCGTGTTTTGTTATCGTGGCTATTCGTGCCGGTTGTGAAAGGCGCCAAACCGATCGCCCACCCCCCTCCTCGCGATTCGATGGAAGCATTGATGCGGGCGCCGCGACGCGTCGGCCGCTACGAACGGGCCCGTCACACATGACGCGTCTCCATCTGCTCCCGCTTCGCGCGCCGCTGCTGCTGCATGCGCTCCTCCTCCTCCTCTTCCTCCTCCTCCACGGCGGAGGCGGCGTCGACGCGCTGCGCCTCGCGTCGGCCTCGCTGACCGACGCGACGGCCCACGCGCCCACGGAGCTGCGCGTGGTCGTGGACTTGGAAGGCGCGAGCGTGCCCGCGGACGCCGTCTTCACGCTCACGCGCCACCCGCAGCTACTGCTCCTGCCGCCGGCGGCCGACGGTCCCGACGCCGTCGGCACGGCGCTGCTCGCGACGCAGCTGGACGGCGAGCTCCACATCGATACCGACGGCGCCGCCAATGTCGTCACGATTTCGCGCGGCGCGGACGCCACGGAGATCCTGCCGGGCAACAACACGCTCACGTTCCGGTTTATGCGGCTCTCGACGCCGCGCGTGGCCGGCGCGATCTCGCTCGGGTCGTTTTCGGTGGGCGGCGCGACCAACAGCACCGCGCTTGGCGTGCTCACGCTGCCGGCCGTCGACATCACCCCAGGCACGCTCTGGAACGCCCACGTCGCGTTTAGCAACTTGCTCAGCGGCCGTGTGTGTACACTGAATGTCTCGTTCACGCCTGCCGCCGCTGTGCCCGCCAGCGGGTCGGTGCTGGTGCACTTGCCGCGACTGTACTCGGAATCCAGCGCCGTTCTCCAGGCGCTAACGCTCGTGGGCACGACCAACGTCGTGGGCGAGCTGCAGATCCGTGTCGTCGGCGCCACGCTCAAGATCTCATGGACGTCAAGCGACACCGGCGGACTCGAAGCCGACCAAACAGTGAGTATCCAGCTTGGAGGACTTCGACACCCACTGCTGGAAGGACCGATCGGGCGAGTCGTGCGAGTCGAGACGACAGACGGCGACAGCAACGTCATCGACCAAGCGTTTATTAGCGTGGCGGACTCCCTGTTGGAGCGACCGACTGTCCAGTTGAGCCAGCGCAGGCTGTTCCTCCAGGAAGCTGGCGGCGGCGATAGTCAGTACGCGATCACGCTCAGCGCTCCGCCCGAGTTCGCGCCAGGTGTCTCGATCACTATCTCCGCACACACGTCTGACTCGGTGGTGACCGTGGCGCCTCTCATCGTCGAACCGTCTCGCGCCGTGTTCACGGCCTCGAACTGGAGCGTGGCAGTCAATATCACGGTGCGCGCGACGGATGACCAAGTCGCGACGCCCTCCTCCAGCCTTTTTGTGCTTTCCCACGCCATAGAAGAAGCTGCGAGTGAAGTTTCCTTTGCGCCTGTCGAGGACGTGATCGTGTTTGTCGAAGACGACGACCTGCCGCTGGTGCACATTTCAAATCGGTTCGTTGCCGTGGCCGAGGCGCTGCGAAGCGACTCGTACGATATCTCGCTGCTCGCGCGTCCATCCAGCGACGTGTCCGTCGAGATCTCCTCGCCGTCTCCACTGGTCAGCGTCGTCCCCTCCACTATCGTATTCTCCTCCAGCTCGTGGGCGACGACTCAAACAGTTCGTGTAATAGCCCAGCCCGGTGGAGCTTCTCCATCCGCTGCCGTGAGAACGCTCCTCACGCACCACGTGAGCTCCATCGACACGACGTTTAGCGCAGTCGTTCCGCAGTCAAACGTATTCGTTTACTACGAGCCGCTCAAAATGGTTTCCTGCGTCGAACCGTGTCGACCCGGGTGGTACCCCTCGATCAATGCCACGACGAACGAATCCCAGTGTCTCGCGTGCCCACTCGGCCACTACTGCGCTGGCGAGTGCGCACTGCCCATCGGGTGCGCCGCTGGCACGTTCTCAAGCACTCCGTTCGCGACCGACAGCAGCGTCTGCGTGGACTGCCCCGTCGGATCGTATGCGAACGCGGCCGGACGGAGCAGCTGCTCGCCGTGCCCCGCGGGTGCGGCGTGTCCACGCAAAGACGCGTCGTTCGAGCCGTGTCCGATTGGTACATTCTCGCTCGAGAGCCAAGGCTCCTGCCGTCAATGCCCCCCGGGGACCTACAGTAACTCGACGTTCCGAGAGCGCTGCGACGGCTGTCCAGTCGGTGCCTACTGCGCGGGCGGCTCGGCACTCCCGACGACTTGCGCGAACGGAACATATTCGGTCGAGAGCGGCGCGAGGCCGTGCGAGTCGTGCCCGGCCGGCTTCGCGTGTTCGAACAGTTCCAGTGTGACGCCGGTCAAATGCCCGGACGGGTCCTACGCGCTCGCCGGCGATGCGCAATGTCGCGTCTGTCCGCAAGGGTACTACTGCCCGAGTACCGCGCTCGCGCCGATCAAGTGCGGTCAAGGCACGTACAGCCAGGCTGGTCAAACCAACTGCACTGTGTGTCCCCTCGGCCACGCGTGTACGTTTCCTGATCTGCCCAAGGCGTGCGCTATCGGCGAGGTCAGCAACGGGAACCACTCCACGTGTATCAACTGCCCAGCCGGGTATGCGTGTCCGATTGCCGCGGCGACGCCCGTGCAGTGCGCGGCCGGCACGTTCAGCACAGGTGGCGCGCTGGTGTGCACGTCGTGCGTCGCTGGGTACGCATGCCCCGACACGACGTCGACGCAGCGCGTCCCTTGTCTGGCGGGCACTTATTCTTCCGGTGGTGCCGCATCGTGTACGCCGTGCCCCGCAGGCTACGCGTGCCCGACGAACAACAGCGTGACATTCACGCCGTGTCCGACCGGGTGGTACTCGCCCGAGGGAAGTGCGGCGTGCACCGAGTGTCCTCGCGGGTATTTCTGCGACGTCCCGTACGAGCATCCGAAGAATTGCACGCTCGGCTCGTACAGCGTAAAGGCCTCGACGAGCTGCGTGCCGTGCGACCCCGGCTACGAGTGCCCTCGCTCGGACCAGCTCCCACAGCCGTGTCCCGTCGGCTATTACAGTGGTGGCAATGTGGCCAACTGCAAGGCATGCCGACCCGGCTACAAGTGCGGGCTCGCTTCGACCAACCCGACGCCACCGCAGGATGCGTGCCCCATGGGTGGCTACTGCAATCCGCCGACAACGTTTTTCCTTTGTCCAGCAGGGACCTACGGGAACGTGACCGCCGGCGAGGTGAGTTCTGCATGGTCTGGACGCCCAATGTTTTGAGATTCTGACAGCTGTGTTCGTTGTGAGGAGCGCAGAGCGTCGACCAGGCGTGTGCACCGTGTCCCGATGGGTATTTCTGTGAGATGGGCAGCACGCCGCTCACCAAGCAGAGCTGTCCAGCCGGTTACGTGTGTCCGATCGGCACAAAGCGCGGGTCGCAGTTTCCCTGTCCGGCTGGAACGTACAGTCCGCTACCCAACCAGTTCAGCTTGGACGTCTGCAAGTTGTGCCCCGCGGGGTCGTTTTGCGTCCAGGGGTCCGCCAATCCCGTGGTGTGTCCGCAGGGCTATTACTGCCCGGAAGGAACGTTGGCAGCGAATCAGTTTCCCTGTCCCGCCGGGACGTACAGTGGCCCGCGAACAGGGTTGACGATCGCCTCGCAATGTCAGTCGTGTGAAGTGGGCTCGTACTGCCCCGAGGCTAGCAGCTCGCCGACTCCGTGCCCTGCCGGCACGTATAATCCACTCAAGGGTTCGGCCAAGGTACACGAGTGTCTCGACTGTCCGCCAGGGTGGGCTTGCCCCGGTGTAGGTCAGTTTGAGTATGTCGACCGGTGCGCCAAGGGCCACTACTGTCCGAGCGGCACGGTGGTTGCGACCGCCAAGCCGTGTCCAGCTGGGACGTATACGGAGAGCATCCAGCTCATTCGAGCCGACGACTGTACGATCTGCCCGTTGCGCCACGCGTGTCCCGAAGGCACTGGCGGCGAGACGCAGACCATGCTCGACTGCGGCGCCGGCTTCTTCTGCCCGAACGGCACGGCCCACGCGAAGCAGTTTCCGTGTCCACCCGGGTACTGGAGCTCGAGTACGTCGCTCGCAGACGCGACCGAGTGCGAGATTTGTCCGGTTGGCAGGTTCTGCAGCGGCGGCAAGTCGTCCATCGATGGACCGTGTAGCGCAGGCTACTACTGTCCACTCGGTACGCCGTTTCCCACCAAGTACCCGTGCCCGAGCGGCACATACACGGCCAAGACGTGGCTGTTTGAGCCAAGTCAGTGCGATGACTGTCCGCCAGGGTACTATTGCCCCGCCGGCTCTGTCGCTCCGATTCCGTGCAAGCCAGGATCGTTCTCGTCGCTGAACAACACCAAGACCGTCGGTCCAGGCGTCGCGTGGCCCGATTGTGTGGCGTGCCCAGCCGGTTACTACTGCACCGAGGCGGCCGTGGTCCCGGCGCCTTGCGGCAAGGGGAACTTTTCAACGCGAGGGTCCAAGAGCTGCTCCAAATGTGAGGCCGGCTACTTCTGCAATAGCAATACGACGAGCGACACGAACATGCGCACAGACGTCGTAAGCTGGCTGGCTCCGGGGGCTCTCTTCGGCAAATGCTACAATGGCACGTACTGCCCGCTGGGTAGTGACCACGAACCGGCGCTGGAAATCGACTCGTGTCCGCGCGGATACTTTTGCCCCAAGGCGACACCGGCGCCCGTGATTTGTCCGGCAGGAACGTATAGCAACTTGACTGGGCAAGACGAGATGAGCGACTGCATTCCGACGCCGGCTGGCTTTTATAGCTTGGAGGGGGCACTGCAGCCCACAGGTCCTTGTGATCCAGGGTTCTACTGCCCGCTGCGGTCTACTGGGAAGATGCAGGTCCCGTGTCCAGCGAGATATTACCTGAATCGCACGGGCGGGCGAAGCGAAGAAGACTGCTCAGTTTGCGTTGCCGGCTCGTACTGTCCGCGAGGTTCTGCATATCCGATCGTGTGCCCGGCGGGATCCTACTGTCGCACGGGGGTCTCATCGCCCGAGCCGTGTCCGATTGGCACGTATTCGAACGCGACAGGGATCAAGCAAGTCGACGAATGTCTCGTGTGTCCGCCTGGAATGTACTGTGACTCCACGGGGCTCACGGTGCCTCGAGGGCCTTGCGATCCAGGGTATTACTGCACGCTCGGCTCATACACATCGGCGCCGATGAGCTACGAGACGACTTTGTTTGGCGTGACGAATCGCAATGTCGGCGGTCAGTGTCCACGTGGTTCGTTTTGTCCTCTGGGCTCAGCGTTCCCGTCGCCTTGTCTGCCTGGCACGTACAACAACTTTGCCGGTCTAGAGATGGAGACGCAGTGTGTGATGTGTCCGCCGGGCAAGTACTGCGAGACGCCTGGACTCATTTTGCCCACGGGGGATTGCTTTTCGGGCTACTTTTGTGTCGGAGGCGCGAATACGCCGACGCAGAACGTGACGCCACCAGGGTACTTCACTGGAAATGGGTCCACGGCACCGGTCCCGTGTCCAGCCGGTCAGTTTAACACGTACTCGACGCAGGAGCAGTGCGTCGATTGCCCCGCCGGCTTCTTCTGCGGCTCGCCCGGGACCGTGCGCCCGACAATCTGCCCCCTGGGCCACTACTGCCCAAAGTTGACGGCGCTACCGATCAAGTGCCCTCCGGGCACGCTGAACGAAATGGAAGGTATCGTGTCCGTCTTGCAGTGCCAGAGCTGCCCTGCCGGCTTCTTCTGCGACTCATTTGGGCTGAGCGCACCAAGCGCGAACTGTCTGGAGGGCTTTGTGTGTTCCGGCGGCTCTCCAGTCTCGAATCCGATCGCCACCGACTATGGGTTCGTCTGTCCACCGGGCCACTACTGTCCATCCGGCTCGGGGGCTGCCACGCAGTGTCCTCGTGGCTCGTTCCGTGCGTCTTCTGGTGGCACGAGTCTGGAGTCGTGTTCATTGTGCCCCGGGGGTTCCTATTGTGGTGTCAACGCGTTAACTGCGCCGTCAGGACTCTGTAACCAGGGCTACTACTGCGTTGCGAATGTTTCCACAGCGACACCGTCCGGTGATGCGAGCGACGGGAACGGCGGTCCGTGTCCCAAGGGATCGTTTTGTCCACAAGGATCCTCGCAGCCGCAGCTCTGTCTCGAAGGCACGTACTCCGATGAGCTTCGTGCGGCAGCGTGCATGCCGTGTCCAGCAGGATACTTTTGCCCTCTCGGAAGCCCTGGGTACGCATCGAATCCATGTCCTCAAGGCTTCTATTGTCCGGTCGGCACCAAGCGCAGCAGCGAATTTCCGTGTTTACCAGGCACGTTTGGGAATCGCACCGGTCTGCAGGAAGTTTCGCAATGTACCCCAGCCCCCGGTGGCACATACATCGACGACTCCGCGGCTGTGAAAGCCGCTGGGCTGTGCAAGAGCGGCTTCTACTGCTCCGGTGGATCTGCGACGAGCACCCCGGCAGTTACAACGTCAACTGGGGGTCCATGCTTGCCTGGCACAAACTGTCCCGAGGGCTCTGCGGTGCCGATTGTGTGCGCCGCCGGCTTTTACTGTTCCTCCAGCAACACCGATCGAGCGCTTCCATGTGATGCGGGCTTTTACTGCGTCCAAGGATCGTTCACGGCGAACCCCACGGGTCAAATTAACTCGCTCGGGATGATTGGAGACGTGTGCACACCGGGCCACTACTGCCCACAAGGAACGAGCAACCCGATCCCGTGTCCACCTAAAACGTACTCCGAGAACCCTCAGAACCAAAACGAGACCCAGTGCTCTCCGTGCCCGCCGGGGTACATATGCAGCGTGTCGGGGATCGTCAAGCCGTACGAGAAGTGTCCTGCGGGATACATCTGTACGGGCGGCGAGAAAGAAGCAACCCAGCTGTGCCCAAAAGGGTTCGAGTGCCCACTTGGCAGCTCAGAGCCGAAGGTGTGTCCACCAGGTACATTCAGCGATGAGGAAGGGCTCGGGCTGTGTAAACTCTGCCCGGAGCGGTATTCTTGCGAAGGAGGAACGATCACGCCAGCACCGTGTCCCGCGGGTTTCTTCTGTCCGCTGCAGACGCCCAAGGCCACCAAGTATCCGTGTCTGCCCGGCACGTTCAGCAGCTCGACGCTGCTAGCGAGCGCGGCCGAGTGCTCGCCGTGCTCTCCTGGCACGTTTTGCTCTGGCGCAGCCCCCACGGATCGGCCGACCGGCGACTGTGCGCCTGGCTATCACTGCATCGGCGCGGCCAAGACAGCGACACCAACGGATGGCGTCACGGGGGACGTTTGTGCCGGAGGATTCGTCTGCGTCGGCTCGGCCTGGCTGTCAGATCCAATGGATGGCGTGACAGGGAGTCCGTGCCAGCCAGGGTTCTACTGCCCGCCAGGTTCAAGTTCGCCTAGGCGATGCGCGAAGGGAAGCTACAACGCGTTCGAGAAGCGGGCGGCGTGTGCGGTTTGTCCTGCCGGAGGCTACTGCGACACAAACGCGACGGCCCCTGTGCCGTGTCCGATGCGCTACTATTGTCCAGAGGGCACTGTGGAGCCCGTGTTGTGTCCATCCGGCACCTACGGCCACGCGACGGCACTCGAGTCTGCTGCACAATGCGCGCCGTGTGCGGCCGGCAAGTTCTGCGTCGGCGGCACGTTGACGGCGTCCTGCTCGGCTGGCTATTACTGCAAGCTTTACAATGTCGACCCGAACCCACCACTGAACGCCTCGGGCTCGGCCATCGCAAGTAAGCCGCTCGGATTCGACTTCGGCGGCCCGTGTCCAGTCGGTCACTTCTGCCCGGAAGGAGTTCTTGACCCGATACCGTGTCCCAACTCGACTGCGCGACTGGAAACTCACGGCACAAGCGTCAACGACTGTGGACCGTGCCCCGCAGGCATGAGCTGCGCAAACGGCGCGTTTACGATCCCGTGTCCGGCTGGACACTATTGCGCGCAGGCGATGAGCGCGATCGCATGCCCCGCCGGCACGTACAACCCCGTGGAAGGCCAGGCCAAGCTCTCGGATTGCCGCCCATGTCTCCCCGGCAAGCTGTGCAATAGCTCCGCGATTGTCGACCTCACCGACTTTTACGATTGTCCGACCGGTCACTACTGCCTCGAGGCGTCAACCGCGCCTGTGGTGTGTCCGAAGGGACGGTTTCGTCGCACTCGCGGAGCTGCATCGGTTGACGACTGCCAACTGTGCACGGGCGGATCCTTTTGCGACATCGCGACCGTGGAGCCGACGGTGTGTGACAGCCGCGTGTCCTGCCCGGCAGGGTCCGGCGAACCATTGCCGTGTCCAGGTGGCTCCTATTGTCCCTACAACTCGTCGGTGCCTATCCAGTGTCCCATCGGGTTCTATTGCCCGATGAAGGTGGCGCTACCCATCGCGTGCAACCGTGGGTTCTACTGCCCGGCTGGCTCTGTGGCACCGTTAGCGTGTCCGCTCGGGTACATTGGCCGTGTGACGCCGCTGAGTGGCGTAGTCAGCCGCCTCACGGACGCATGCGAGCCGTGTCCCGCTGGAACCTATGGAATAGATCCAAACCGAACGCAGTGTGACGTGTGTCTCCAAGGGTTCGTGTGTCTCGAGGCCACGCGGTCAAGTCGTCCCAAATCAATTCAGGAAGACAACGGCTACCCTTGTCCGCCAGGTTACTACTGCCCCACCGGGACGTCCAAGGAGCTGCCATGTCCGAGCGGCTCGTATCAACCGAATTTCCAAGCGACGAATTCCTCGGATTGTCGCGTGTGCCCCGTTAACTCGTACCAGAACGCTGCCGGTCAAGCGAGCTGTTTGCCCTGCTCGAAAAGCGCGTTCGCTGGCGTTGGCGCCACTGTGTGCACTTGTAAGGGCAGCCATCGCGCTTTCCAAATGACCGACGGGTACTGTATTTGCGAGCCAGGGTACGAGTTCTACGATCAGGGCATGGTGCTGCGCAGCGACGAAGACGACGACGTCGACTGCCAGCCAATCGTGTACGACCGGTGTGGCACTGACCAGGTCCGCTCGGACGGTGGTAAGTGCGTCCAGGCGTCTCAGACGTCGTGTGAAAAGAGCTGTGGTAACAGCACCGGCACGCTGGTCAGCAGTCTGGGCATCTGCCAGTGCGACAAGCAGGCGGATGTGGACACAGTGTGCGATAAGAAATGCCGTGACGCGGCCACGCAGCTTCGCGTAGACGCGGCGACTGGCGAGTTGCAGCTGTACGATCCAGCCACTGGCACCGTTGAGTCGCTGGCCGACAAGTCGTCGTCACTGGGTATCGTATCCAAAGTCTCATGCCCGAGCGACGGCGCTGGGTGCAAGCTCCACACAGTCGCACTCAGCTCGGGCGGGTTTGCCGGATCCTACGACGTACCCGCGGCCATCGGTGCGTCGTCGTCATCGCAAGGTGCTCGGCGACGGCTCGCTACTGGATCGACGGCGGCGACCATCGAGAACCCGATGGTGTGTCTCCACACCGGAGAGGGCATCTTCTTCGATCTCTCGACGCCCGGCTCGTACCCGATCTACCTGAAAGACTCGATGCTCAACACTAACCCGAACTTTGACTACGGCGCATTCCGTGCACTCGCTACGAGGATCAAATCGAACGCGTCCACCGTCTCGGCGTTCGCGTTTTCCTTCACCGACGCCGGCATTTACGTCTTCGGCAACTCGCTGAACGGCGCAGCCAAGACCGTGATCACGGTGATGCAGGCAGGTACCGCGTGCCCCACGGAGGCCCCGATCGTGCCACTCAGCGAAAAGAATCTCATCTCGGTCAGCGTCAAGCGTCGCACGGACGACATCATCCTCGCGCCCGACTGGGAGCTCATCATCGGGCTTCTTGGCGGGCTTGTCGGCATGGTGGCGGCGGTCATCGCTGGGCTCTACTACTTCCGCACCAAGAGCTGGGCGACCTCGAGTACGCGGCGCCGTCTGTTGGGTTATCGAGCGACAAGCAAGGCGACGGATCTCGCGACGATGCACTCGAAGGGCGTCGCCGTGGCGAAAAAGACAGCGACGACAGCGGCGTCCGCTGCGCAGGTTGGCGAGACGCAGGAGGGCACACTCACGCCCGCTCCGGTTATGATTCTTGACGACGGGAAGGCTCCCCCACTCGACAATCTATCGCCGAGGTGGTCGAAAAACCTCTTGGGCCGCGGCGACGGTGGCTTCCAGTCAGACCTCGCGCGCTGGGAAGAAGAGGATCTCGACCTGCGCGAGCTCGTTGATCGGCTGCAGCAGCACCACGACGCGGTCACCAAATGCTTTGATGACCAGAAGGGCGACGTGCAGTCGCTGCTCCAGCATCTCCAGAATGAGGCGGCCGAATTGAAGCGGCTTCTCGTGAACGCACTTGAGTCGAGTGCTGCAGCGCAGCACTCGTCAGTACCACAGGCAGTGGCTTGGTTACCTGAAGACGCGCTAGCGGCGCTCAGAGCGGCAGCCGCGTCAACACCGTTTGCGTGGAGCGCAGCCGCAACAAGCCCGTTGCCGGGAGCGACGCCATTCTCACCCGCATCAACGCCACTGGCGGCTCTTCCTACGCAAATGTCCGCCGTTGTGACGCCTTTTGACCCATCCGCTATTCGAGCGCCGACAGCGCCACTCACGAACGTCGTCCAACCCACCACAAGCACGCTTTCGGTGCCGGTCGGAACGATTCCTTCTCTTGGCCTCCTGTCGCCGCCAGCGGTGCAGGTGGGCGCTGCAGCTGCTGCATCAACTCCTCAGATCACCGCGCGCAAGCTGATCAACCCGACGACTCACCTTGCTGCCGCTCTCTCTGTCCCGCACGAGGAGCTTCTAGCGCTCCGTCGCGCGGCCGAGGCCGACGCGCAAGCGATGATTGAGCGACAGGAGCAGATGCGGCAGCAGCATGGCGCGATGCTACGCGAAAAGTTCCCGCAGCTCACGAACGACGAGGTGGAGCGCCTGACCGACGAGTTTGCTGGCGACCTGCAGAGGCTCGTGAGCTCGCTCAACGTCGAGGCCCAAAAGGCCGAGGAGGACGTGAAAACGATGCTCACGGCGCGAGCCGTGATGGCTGCGAGCCGCGACCGTGCGATGCACTCGGCGGAAGAAGAGCAAAAGCGAGCACTCGAGGAAGAGCAGCAGCGGCGGCTCACGAGTCTCGAGTCCAAGTTCGCGGAGGAAGAAGACGAAATCGAGCTCGAGTACCAGCGCGAACTAGCGCGACTGGAGCAGGAGTTCGCGGAACTGGGCGACCAGGACGCCGCCGGTGACGAGGCGGTTCCGTTCTCGGATCTGGAAAATGATGATTCAGCTTATGACGATGCGGGTGACGACGAAGATGCTGCTACGCCTCGAGACGACGAGGATGAAGGAGAAGCTGGTGAGTATGATGAGGATGACGATGAAGAGGACGAGCGAGACGACATGATCCACGCTGTCGGCCGCACCCCGCGGTCAGCTCGCAGTTTGCTGGGTGGTGACGCCACTGACGGGAGACGAGCGCATTCTGTTCCTGGTACCCAAGCAACAGAAACTGATGTGATCGCCCTGCAGCGACACAGGAGACTCCTCGATAAACTGCGACAACGGTGTCAGAAGCGTACTCCTCATGCTCAAGAGCCGAGCGACGCACTGCGATCATCGGCACCTGAACAAGGTGCTGCCGACGTCGCGATTGTGGATGCCGTCGAGAACGAGATTGCAAAGGTGCAGCGTCTGTTTGAATCCAGTCTTGAGGACCAGGCGCGACAGCTGCGAATGGAGGCGGAGGCACACAAGCGCGCTTTGCAAGACCGCGTCGCGGCGCGCAAGAAAGCGGCGGCAACTCGTCCAACGGCGTCTGTACCGTCGCCCGAAGACGTTGTGTTGGAAGCGGAAGAGAGCAAGGCTGTGGCCTCAGTGGAGCGGCAGCTCGACGAGCGAGTCGCTGAGTTGGAGAAGGTGCTTGCCGTTCACGAGCAGCGCGCCGTCGGTCAGATGGAGGCTTGTGTGGTTGCCACGGCCGACGATGTTGACCAACTGCTTGAGGCTTGTCGGACTGAGCACGAACGTGAGGCCCGTGCGCTCTGTGAACAGCTCGCTCTTGAACGCCAACGAGAAGTGGAAAGCCTGAAAGAACGGCTCGCGCGTCGTCGTCAGCAGCGTCAAGCCGAAGCTGCGAGCCAACCTGCTGTGTCTAGGGACTCGGAGCAAGCGTCGCGTGAGGAAGAACAGCGAGAGCTGGTGCAGCTGGAGAAGACCCTTGCAGAAAAGAGTGAAGTTGCGAAGCGTGACGTGATCGAAAAGCAAGTCAGCCGGGTGGCCGCGGCGATCAGCGAGCTCGGGAAAGCGAACGAACAGCATGTTGCTGACGGCAAGGCAGAGGTCGAGACGGCGGAGGCTGAGCTCGAGCGGATCCGGACGGAGCATAGGCGCGAGATGGACGCGCTCCAGACATTGCTTCAAGCCGAGCGCGTACAGAGGATGGAGGCGCTCCAGAACCGCCTTGCGTCGCGACGACGCGAGCGCTTGCGCGAAGCCAAGACGGAAGACGATCAAGCGAAGATCGAGCAGTCAATGGACACAGACGCTACGAATGAAGCCGTCGAGCTGGAACGTGAGTTGGCCAAACGCGAGAGCCAAGCGGTGGCTGCGAAAACGAGTGAGCACCAGCAGCAACACAAGGCTGCTTTGGAACGTTTGCTGAGCGCGGTGGGCGATGGGAGTGTCGCACTCGCATCGCGTTCGGCGCTTGCGGCGGCTGAGCAAGCAGAAATTGACCGCCTTCGTGCAGAATTAGCTCTTGGTGAGCGGCAGGCTCGAGAGCAAGAGACTCGGGAGGTTAATGCGCGCGAGAATCATCTCCAGGATCGAATCTCACAGCGGCGCCAGCGTCTAAAGCGAGAAGAGCAGGCAGGCGATGACCATCAAAGATACGACACGAGCTTACCCGACCCAATGATCCTGTCGCTGGCGGCGGAGGCGATGGACACCGCGATAGAGAGTCAGCTGCAGAATATCCGTGCACAGCACGATGCCGAAGCACAAAAGCTTCGTGATCAATTACTTCAAGACGCCGAGCGGCAGAAGGCGCGACTGCGCGACCGCCTAGGCCGTAAGAAAGCAGCAGTGGAAGTGCTTCGGGAAATCGGTGGCGCGGACAGCCTGCGTAGTCCCCGTCAGCTTCAGGCCGAGGAAGACGATTGCATGGTAGCCATCGACACACGTGTGGAGGACGAAATTCGTGCTGCTGACGCGCACATCTCAACCAACAACAAAATCGTCGTCGAGCGAGCAGAGACCGAGGCTGCGGACCAAATCGACAAGCTAGAACGACTGCTTTCGTCGTGTCGGGACCAGTACGATCAAGACGCCGCTGCGCTACGTGAGCGGCTCGCGAGCGAGCGCCAGGCGCAGGAGCAGGCGCTGCGTGATCGACTCTCGAAGCGACGAGCGCAACGCGCTGCCGCAATCGAGACGGCCAGGCACGATGCGGGCATCCCCATCACGAGCGCTGATGAGGAAGCGGTCGCGGCCGAGCTGGCTGAAGCAGAGAGACAAGAGCACGCTGCCTTGGCCGAGCGGCTCGCGGCGGAGGAAGGTGGTAGCGTGCAAGAGTTGAGCGACCGGTACACGCACGTGATCGAGGACATCGCCGAGCGTTTGAAGGACGATGCGTCGGAGCGGCGTCTCACTGCCGAACGCGATCGAGAACTTGTCGAGTCTGAGCTGCGGCGAATAATGGAGGAGCACGAGCGCGAGCGGCAGGCGCGCGCAGCCGCCCAGGATGCTGAGCGAAAGAGGCAGCAGCAAGTGCTGCACGACAAACTGGCGCAGCGTCGTGCGCAAAAACTCGCAACGGAGTCCGACCCGACGTCGAAGCGAGAGCTGAGCCGGCAACTCGAGGCGCAAGACGAATTGGAGATGGCGGCGCGCGCGGGCGAGCTGGACGCGCAATTTGAACGAGCGGAGCGAGCTGAGCTAGCGCGTCAAGCACGTGAGGAGGCCGACGCGCGGGCGGCTGTGAGCGAGGCGAACGGCAAGCTGGCGGCGGCAGAAGCGCTGCGACTCGCCACTGAGGCGGCGCGTGATGCGGAGCTACGCCGGTTAGCGTCAGAGCTCGACAACGCTCTGCGCGGCGCGCGTGGTGACGAGGCGCGTGACACCGCCTCTCGAAAAGCACGACTCGCTCAGCGACTGAAGCATAAGCAGAACGCTTTGATGGGTCAAGGAAGTGCGGACGACCCGGCGGGTGCTGATCTACTGGCGCATGATCCCAGTGCGGCGGCCGCGATCGCGATCGAGGACACGGTGGACGAGGAGCTGGAAAAGATTAAACGTCAACACGCCGAGAGTCTCCAGCGTCGGCTCGTGGAGCTGGACAACGAAGCAGCGCACCGCAAGGCGTTGCTTCGAGAGCGTGTGGCGCTCAAGCGTAGCGCTCTCACGATGAAAGCGGCGAGCGCAGAGGGCCTTTCAACCGCCAAGATTGCTGACGAGGAAGCTGTGATCCGTGAAGACGAAACGACAGCAGAGGCCGCGATCGACAGGGATCTCGATTCCAAGAAGCGCAGCGCGGCCGAGGAGAGCAGTCGTCACGAGCGGCAGCAGGAGTCCTCGCTCCGTGCGGCCGCGCAACGCAGTGGCGACGAGGTTGAGCGCCTGCTCGCGGCGTGTCGACGTGACCACGAGACCGAGCAGGAGGCGGCGCAGCTCGCGCTCGCGCAAGAGCGACAACGCCGGGAGAAGGCGTTGCGGGACCGTCTTGCCAAGCGGCGTGAGCAGAAGACCAACGAGCTATTGAAGGAGCATAGCAAGAGCCCGCTGAGCGAACTCGCCGAGCTGCAACGCGCCACGGACGAAGCGCTGATACGGGAAGAAGAGGCGGAGCTCGTTTTGTTGGACCAGCAGCTGACGCAAGACGAAACCGCGCGTCTCGCAGAGGTAGACGCCGACCAGCAGCGCCAGACGAAGGAGAAGATTGCTCAACTGGAGAGCCAATTAGCGGGACGCCACGAGCGTTCTCACCAGGCGCTGGCTGTGGCGGAGGACGAGCTGCGACGCGTCCAAGACGAGCACGATCGCGAGCTCGCTGCCCTGAAGGCCTCGCTGGACACTGAGCGCAGACGGCAGGAGCAGAAGTTGCAAGAGAAGCTGGCGGCTCGGCGAGCACAGCGACAACAGCATGGTGAACCAGCGAGCGATGCCCAAGACGTGGAGGACCGACTGGAGTTCGTGCTCCTACGCGAGGAGTTGGACGGGCGAGAGGCCAAAGCGATCGAGGAAACCCGTCGCGAGCATGCACAACAGCAAGAGCATCTTTTGCGCCAACGTGCACTGGCGTTGGCCGAGTCCGTTGCCTCCGACGCAGCACAGAGAGCATTGGACGCCGCGCGCCAGGCCGAGATCGATCGCATTGCCGCCGAGTTTGACAGCAGCCGAGAGCGTGCGCAACGTGAAGAAGCCGAGGCGGCCAAGTCACAAAAGGCCAAGACCAACGCGCGGTTGGCCGAGAAGAAGCGGCGGCATGGAAAAGCGAAGGACGAGACAAGCGTGCTCGAGCGCGCGGGGACGCTAGAGGATCCGCGCGCTGTCGTCGCCGAGACGATGGACGTGGCCGTCGACGGCGAGCTCGAGAAGATCCAGCGCCAGTATCAGGAGGGCCTGCAGCGTCGTGTGGCGGACCTCGACGCCGAGGCAGCCGCCCGCAAGGCGGCGCTGCGTGGTCGGATGGAGCTGAAGCGCAAGGCGCTCGCGCTACGTGAGGCGGCCGCATCACCAGGCGCTGCCATCGAGGAGATTCGCGCCGAGGAAGCGGCGCTTCGTGACGCCGAAGCCGCTGCTGAAGCTGCGATCGACGCGGATGTCGACGCGCAAAAACGGATCGCGGAGCAAACGGCGAATCTCGAGAAGCAAGCGGCACAAGGATCGCTCCAGCTTGCAGCGCAGGCGAATGGCGATGATCTGGAGAAGCTACTGGAGGCGTGCCGCGCGGCCCATGACAAGGATTCTGAAGCAAAAAAACGAGATCTCGAGCAGGAACGACAGCGACGTGAGATGGCGCTCCGCGACCGACTGGCAAAGCGCCGAGCGCAGAGATTGTCGGAGACCGCCGCGCAATTTGCTGGCAGACCGGCCGAGGAGCAGCAGCTCGTCATGGCAGCGCTCGAAAAGGAACTTGCGGACGAGGAACAGAAGGAATTGACCGCGTTGACGCAAATGCTGGCACAAGAAGAGGCGCAGCGGCTGGCCCAAGACCAGGCCGCTCAGCAACGCCAGACGGCCGAGCTGTTTGAAAACGCAGACCGCGTTACGCGCGATCGCCAAGCCGACGCGCACGCCGCGCGCGATGCCACGGAGGACGAGCTGCGGCGCGTGCGTAGTGAACACGAGCGCGAGCTGGCAGCGTTGCGGGCCTCGCTTGACGCGGAGCGCCGACGACAGGAGCAAAAACTGAAGGAGAAACTCGCCGCGCGGCGAGCTCAGCGACGGGCGCAAGGTGTCAGCGAGGACGCGTTGGTGGTGGAAGAGGCGCTCGAGCTCGCGGAGCTCCAGGACGAGCTCCAGCAGCGTGCCGCGCGCGCGGTGGAAGAAGAAAGGAGACGGCAGGAAGACAATGAGCAGGGCCTCGCACGCGAGCTGGCCAAGTTATCGGCCCAGGCGGCAGCGGCTGATGGTGCGCGCGACGCGCTGGAGGCAGCGCGTCGGGCTGAGCTGGAGCGCATTGCCGCCGAGTTTGAGCAAGGTAGACGCAACGCGCAGGGTGACGACACTGCCGACGCGCAGGCGCGAAAGGCCAAGCTCCAGGACCGTTTGGCGCGACGCCGGCGCCGGGAGAAGGGCGGCAAGTCTACTATGCAAGACCCGGCCAGTGACGAGAAGGAGGAGACGAGCACCATGGTGGTGGACTCAAAGGCGGTCGCGTCGAATGCGATGGACGAAGCCGTGGATGACGAGCTTGAACGCATCAAGCGCCAGTACGCGGAGAGTCTGCAACGTCGCGTCGCTCAAATTCAAGACGAAGCGGACGCGAAGAAGGCGGCGCTGAGACTGCGAATCGAACAGAAGCGTCGCGCGCTGGCGATGCGCGGCGGTCGCCAGCGAGAGGGAGACGGAGGAGAGGTCGAGGAGACGCGTCTCCAAGACGAGCTAGTGGCTGCCGAGGCCGCGATCGACCGAGAGCTGGCTGCGAAAACGAAAGCTGCAGCCGATGAGGCAGCGCAGCAGCAGCGCGCGGCCCACGAGGTCCTCCAAAAGGCGACTAATGCGAGCAACGAGGAGCTCGAGCGGCTACTAGAGGCGTGCCAACGCGCGCACGTGACCGATGCCGAGGCGTTGCGCCGCGCGCTGGAGCAGGAGCGGGCACTGAAGGAGCAGGCGCTCCGCGATCGGCTGGCGCGACGCCGTGACCAGAAGCTAGCGGACGCGATGCGGCAGCAGCAGCAAGCGGGCGCGTCCGAGGCCGACCAGGCCGCTGCACGCATTGCCGTGGAACGGGAACTCGCGGCTGAAGATGAACGAGAACGCGCATTGCTGGTGCAAACGCTCGCGGCCGACGAGGCGAAGCGACTGAAAGAGGCGGAGCAGGCGCAGCAGCGGCAGGTCGCGGAGATGATCCAACGGATAGAGCGTGAGGCCAACGAACGCGGCGAGAACGCCCGCGCGACTCAGGCCGCTGCTGAGGACGAGTTGAAGCGTGTTCAGGACGAGCACGCGCGCGAGCTTGCGGCACTGGAGGCCTCGCTGGGCGCGGAGCGCAAGCGGCAAGAGCTCAAGCTGCAGGACAAGTTGGCCGCGCGACGCGCACAGCGCAAGCAGCAACAAGTAACCGAGACGGGAGATGACCAGAATGAAGAACAAGCGGTCGCCGCGGAGGAAGCGCTGGCGCGGCTTGAGATGGAGCAGGAGATGGCGCAGCGCGTGGCCACAGCGTTGGAGGACGAGCGGCGTCGACAGGAAGAGCAGGAAGCGGCGATCGCCGCGCAGATCGCGCGCGCGGCGGCCGAGGCGAGCGCGGCCGAGGCGTCTAAGAAAGCCATCGAGGCCGCGCGCCAGGCCGAGATTGAGCGCATCGCCACCGAGTTTGACGCGGGTCGGCGCCGCGCGATCGACGATGAGACGTCCGAGTCGCAGGCGCGCCGTGCTAAGCTGGACGAGCGGCTCGCGCAAAAGCGTCGCCGCGAGAACAACAAGAAGGTGAAGAACGCTCCGTCCAACGTGGAACCGATGAAGGCCGCGACCAAGGTGGTCACGGTGCAGCGCAGTCTGCGCTCGATCACGGAGACGCAGGCTGAAAAGCAGATCGAGCGGCTGCGCGACGAACACGCCGCGGCCTGCCAAGAGCGGTTCGCGTCGCTGGAGCAGGACGCGGCGTTTCGCAAGGCGCGTCTCGCGGACCGCATCGCGAAGAAGCGCATTGACGCGCGGTCGGCGATAGAGGCAGCGGCCAGCACGAGCGCTTCCCCGACGGACGAGACGGCCGCGCTGGAGCGCGCGTTCGAGCTGGAGCTAGAGACCGAGTGCCGTGCGATCGATGCGAGCGTGGCCGCCGAGAAGCAGAAGATCGAGGACGAGGTCAAGGCCGCGCAAGCGCTGGCCGCCGCGGGTGTTCAGGCCGCAGCACAGCGCAACGCCGATGAAATGGAGCAGCTGCTTGACCAGTGCAAGTACGCACACGACGAAGAGACCAAGAACCTGCAGCGTGCGCTCGAGCTGGAGCGTCAGCGCCAGGAGAAGGCGCTGCAGGACCGCATCGCCAAGCGCAAGCAGCAGAGGCAGAAGACACTCGAGCAGCAGCAACACGAACAGCAAGAGCAGCAAGCGGAAGCGGTGCCAGCTCCCGTGGCCGATGGGCCCACCGCCAACGACGATGCCGATGACGAGCGCGAGAAGCGGGACCTTGAAGTGCAGCTCGAGGCGAAAGAATCTAAGGTGTGGGAGGAGATGCGGCGCAAGCAAGAGGAGGAACTGCTGGCGCTGGCCAAGCAGGCCGAAGCCGCAGCGCTCAAGAAGCAAGAGGAAGCCAAGCTGGTCCAGGAGAGCGCGCAGGTCGAGTTGGACCGGCTCAAGCGCGAGCACGAGTCCGAGATGGCGACGCTCACGGCATCGCTCGAGGCCGAGCAGAAGCGGCAGCAGCAGCAGCTCCAGCAGCGCATCGCGGCGCGGCGCTCCAAGCAGCAGAAGCAGCAAAAGGATACGGACGACGCGGCTGAGAAGGAGCGGCTCGCGCGGCAGCTGGAGGAGCAGGAGGCCGCCGACCAGCGCGCGCTCGAGGAACAGATGGAGGCCGAACTGGCGCGCCGGCTCGAGCAAGAGCGCGAGCGACAGCGTCGGGAGGAGGCCGAGCTCGCCGCGCGCGTCGCACAAGCCAACATCGACGCGGCGGCGGCTGACGCTGCCCGCAAGGCCATGGACGCGGCGCGTGCGCTCGAGCTCGAGCGGCTCGCGACCGAGTTTGACGAAAAGAGCCGCGAGCTGCGCCAGACGCACCTGAACGATCTCGCGACGCAGAAGCAAAAGCTCGAGGCGCGCGTGGCCGCAAAGAAGCAGAAGAAGTTGATGGAGCTCGAGGCCAAGCGCGAGCTCGAGCGGCAGCGACTGCGCGAGTTGCAGGAGCAAGAGGCGCGCGCCGCCGCGGCCGAGCACGAGCGTGCACAGGCATCGGTGGAGGACGCGCTCGCGCTGGCGGGCGGAGGTGGCGAGCCCGACGGGGACGCCTCGGCGCCACCGCCGCTTGAGGAAGAGGGAGCCTCCGTTCCGCTGGCGAGAGAGGCGACCCAGCGGCAGCTGACGGAGCCGCAGGGCCAGCCAACCAGCCCAGAGGCAGCGGCAAGTGAGACCGACGCGGCGACGGATGAGCCGCTAGTCGTGGCCAGTGCTACCGACCGCGCAGCGCAGCAGGCGCGCGACGTGGCCGCGGTGCAGCAGCTCTTTGACGCGCAGGTGGTGCCGCTGCGCATGCCGCTGTTGGCGGCGGTCGAGCTCGTGCTGAGCCAGCGCCACGAGAGCGAGACGTCGCGGCTGCTGGCGGCGCAGTACACGCGCAAGACGCGCGCGATCCGCGACGCGTTGCGCGACGCGCTCCAGCAGAAGGCGACAGCCAGGGCGCTGCTGATGCGCGATACGGAGCAGGACCGCGAGTCGCGGCTCGCGGCGCTCGACGCCGAGTACGACGAGCGGATCCGCGCGGCCGAGCAGACCGCGATCCACCAGCAAGAGGCGCGCGCCGCGGCCGAGGCGCAGCAGCTCAAGCAGCAGCAGCTCGCGGAGCTGCAGTTCCTGCTCCAGTACTTTAGTGGCCCGTTCGCCGCGGCCGTGGCGAGACTGCAGCAGCAAGAGAGCGAGCGGCTCGCGCTGGCGGAGCAGGCCGAGCGGCTGCGCGGACTGGTCGCGACCGCCGACGACGGCGCGGCGCTGCGGCCGCTGGCTCTTCCCCGGCTGTGGGCGCGCAATGAAAACGACGACACGGACGACCGCGTGAACGAGCTGCGCGCGCGCCTGCAGCTCGAGGCCGACGAGCGCATCCAGCAACTGATCACATCAAAAGCGGGCGAGCTGCAGCGGCTGCAAGCCGAGCTGGAGGCCGAGCTGCGACGTATCGGCGAGGACCACGACCGGCTCGCGGAGCAAGAGCGCGCGGCGATCGAGGCCGCGTTCCTCGAGCGCGTGCGCGGGCTCGCAGACGGTTCGCGGCCGCGCGCGGTGCTTCTCAAGGAGAAGGACACGCAGGTGGCGAGTCTGCTGCTCATGCTGCGCGGGCGCCACGCGCAGCAGGAGGCGCGCGCCAAGCGCGTCGGCGCCGCCCAGTTGGCGACAATCGAGCACGAGTACGACCGCAAGATCCAGATCGTGACCGCCAAGATGCTGCAGAAGGTGGTCGAGGAGAAGGAGCTGCTGCGCCAGAAGCAGCGCGCGCTGGCCAGGGCGACAGCGACAAGCCCAGGAGACGAGGAAGAAGACGCGGCCGGCGGAGGCGCCCTCGAAGACGGCGTGGCCTCCAGCGACCTGCGGCGCATGCTCGAGCTGCGCCTGAGCACGATCGAGGGGCTGCTCCGCCGCGACCAGCCGCACGACAGTGCCGACGCCACGACTGCCGCTGTCGCTGCTCCTTCGGAACTCCGCGAGTACAAGCGCTCGCTCGCGGAGGCGATCGAGGACGCGTGCCACGGGCATGTGGTCGTCTACATGGCCGCTGACGACAGCGAGCGTGAGCTGCGCGCATTGCCACGGGACACGCTGGACCGTGGCACGCAGACGCAGATCGACTTTGCAAACGCGCTTTTAACCATGATGGAGCCCAAGACGCCCACTGGAGTGCCAACATCCAGCGTGGACCGCGTGGTGGTGGCTGCGTCGTTGCCGCGGCGTGCGGACGACGAGGGCAAGGCGGCCGATAACAGCGACCGCACTGACGCTGAGCAAGGCGGCGGCGTCGCGCTCACGCACTTTGACGCGGCGACGCGCACGCTGTATGTGCGTGCCGCGTGCTTTGCGCAGCTGTCGGTGGGCCAGTTGGCGCTGCTGCTCGTCCACGGCGTCGCCGAGGCGCAGACGCGCGTGCGCGACGTGGCCGACCCACGCTTCGTGGGCTGCGTCTACCGGCTGCTCGCGCAGTGCTACCAGAACCTCTTCCTCTCGTCTCAGGCTGGCGACGAGGACCGCCACGCCACGTCGACGGCGCCACCTGTCGAGAACAAGCACACGGCGACGCCGCGCCCCGAGCCCGCGGCGCCAAGGCCCGTCCCGAGCAGGCACCGCCCAGAGGAGCCGCCCGGCCGGTGGAAGTCGCACGTGGTTGAGATGGAGAGCTTCCTCTCGGGCTTTGGGGGCTCACCGGATGCAGCACCAAGCGGCAGCGGCGCCTCGCCGGCCTCGACGCCGCGGCTCCAGCGCCAGACGTCGACGGTGGTCACCCGGTCGGCACTGTCGCTGCAGCGCGCCATGTCGAGCCGGCTACTCCAGGGCGCGTCGTCCCCCGGCGCGTCGGACGAGATGGAGGCGCTGGTGATCCAGGAGCGGCGCCAGTTCCTCCAGGACAAGCTCGACACGGCCGAGAAGCTCTACGCGCACGTTTTGCGGCAGTACCAGGAGCAGAAGCACTCGCTCGAGTACGTCCACGAGATGCTCGAGCAGGAGAAAGAGGCGGCGACGTCCCCGGAGGACAAGGCCGCGCTGCTCCAGCGCCTGGACGAGCTCCACGGCGAGGCCGAGGCGCTCGAGCGCGCGCTCGACGGCTCCCGCAAAGAGCGTGATGAGCTCTTTGCGCAGTGCCAGGCGCTGCGCGACGAGCTGGAGCAGCTGCCGCGCTCGCGCCAGGGCACGACCGCACTGCCCTCCGCTCGGGCCGAGGCCAAGTCGTGAAACATCCAAACACACTTTAGGCACGTAAAAACATTGTTTACGGTACCACCCATCTTGTTTCAGCGCTCTGTTTCGATCGTAAACAGGTTTAGAGATCAACTTCAAAAAGACGTTTATGTTCCCTGTCCATATTACGCCTATTTAGACCAAATATACCGTATTTCACCCACCCCAAGAGCTCCTAACCTTGGTCTCCAACCAGTCGTCGCATTAGTTTCCCCAGCCGATAACGACAGAATGATCAAGATCTCCGCGTCCGAGCGCAAGTTCATCGCCGAGGGCGTGGCCACCAACGTGCGCGCGGACATGCGCTCGCGGCTCGCGTACCGCGCCGTGACGGTCGAAACCTCGCTGCTCTCGCAGTCCAACGGCTCGGCGCGCGTGTCGCTCGAGGGCGCCGGCACCGACGTGCTCGCGTCGGTCAAGCTCGAGGTGACGGCGCCAAAGCCCTCGGCGCCGCGCGCTGGCGTGGTGTCCGTGGCCGTGGCCTGCAGCCCGTCCGTGTCGGCCAAGCTCTCGAGCCGCGCGGCCGAGGAGCTCAACGTGGAGCTCTCGCAGCTCCTGACGCGGCTGCTCTGCGCGTGCCCGAGCGTGGACCTGGAGCAGCTCTGCCTCGCGCCGGGCGAGTCGGTCTGGGGCGTGAACGTGGACGTGACGGTCTTCGAGTCCACGGGCAACCTGCCGGACCTCATGTCCATGGCCATCTACGCCGCGCTCAACGACACGGTCTTCCCGTCCGTGCGGCTCGTGGGCGTCGAGGGCGAGGACAAGACCATCGAGGTGGACAGCGACCCCGCCGCGGGCCAGCGCATGGCCGGCGCCGCCGACTGGCCGCTCTGCGTCACCATGTGCAAGCTCGGCAGCCACTACATCGCCGACCCGTCGCAGGAGGAGGAGCTCTGCGTCGCCGCGCAGCTGTGCGTGGCCGTGGACCCGACGGGCCGCGTCTGCGGCGTCCAGAAGCGCGGCGCCGGCGCGCTCGAGCCCAAGGAGATGCAGCAAATGGTCGACGAGGCCGCCGAGCGCGCCAAGGAGCTCTTCAAGGCGCTGCGGGCGGCGCTCCAGTTCCAGCGCGAGCGCGACGCCACGCTGGGCCGCAAGGCCGAACGCGTCGGCTTCCTCGCGTAGATCCCCCAAGATGTGTTTTTTGCAAAATACTAGCCATTATATTAGTGTTGTTTCTCTATCAAATCGTGGTGTCTCATTCCTGCATGGGCTCGATCAGCGGCGGCTCATCGGCCGTCGAGGACGACGACGCGAGCTCCGACAGGTAGTTCACCACGCGCAGCAGCCGGCCTTGGTACCGCTCGAGCACCTGGATGTTGAGCGCATCGTTTGTAAACCCCATGGCTGCGAGCTCGGCGAGCTGCGCCTGCCACTTGGTCGACTGGTCCGCCGCCGCGTCCGCCACGGGCATGACCGGCTCGAGCGCGTGGATCGGCGTGGACTCGTGCGCGTTGAGTGCCTACACATTCAGAAAAAGCGACCTCGTCAGTGCCTTAGAACGCAAGCCCTACCAGAATATCCGCCCCGTACCTCATCTAGATGCTGCTCGAGCTCGCGCTGCGCCTCCTGCCACGCGGAGGGCAGCGGTGCCGCGGCCACCGGCTCGCTCACTTCTTCCATCTCGACATCCACGGCCTCGTCTTCTTCCTCCTCTTGCTGCTGGGGTGCACCCTCGGCGATCTTCTCCACAAACAGCGCCTCCTGGCGCCCGTTGAGCCCGAGCTCCTTCAGCGTCTTGTCCTGAGCGTCCACGCTGAACACGCGCCGCGGGTACGTCGCCACGAGCTGGAACAGCTCGGGCGCATCGCCCGTCGACGCCTCGACCAGCTCAAACACGCGCCGCAGCGCGGCGTCGTGGGCCACGCGGCGCGTCGCCTGCGAGCCGCCGGGCAGGCGCAGCACGATTTTGGCCTGGAACTTCTCGTCCGCGGGCGGCTCCGGCGCGAGCTGGGCGAGCATCTCCGTGCAGCGCTGCTGTCGCTGCAGCTCGCGCTCCTGCGCGCGGCGCTGCTTGGCCTCGGCGGCTCGTTGCGCGCGCTCCTGGGCGCGCTTCTGCGCGGCCTCGCGCTGCAAACGCGCCTCCACGGCCTCGCTGGGCAGCAGCGCGACCTCGAGGTCCGTGTTGAGCACGCTCACGGCGTCGGCCGGCGCGAGCGCCGCGACGCGCAGCGCGAAGGTCTCGCGCGCGTGGCGCACGAGCACGACATCGCCCGTGGAGAGCGTCGTGTGGGCGCGCAGCGCGCGCTCGAGCAGCGCCTTCCAGTCGAGCGCGCGGTCGCCAAAGCCCTCGCCGCACGGGCGCAGGCTCGCGGACGCGCCTTTCTCCAGTCGCACGTACTTGACCTGGATCTGAGCCGGAACCAAATCTGAGTCGAACAGCGAGCGTGCGACTTTCGGGGGCAGCCCCACGGTGCCTTCGTCGGCCACGAACTCGAGCACGCCGGCGTGCGTGGTGCGGCGCAGAACATTCTGCGCGGAACCGTTCTGCGCGGAACCGAAACCGGAACGGTTTGCGGGAACAAAGAAGCTCAACTCGAACGTGAACGCGCCGTTGTCGAATGCGCCCTGCGGGTTGAGCGTCTCGAGCGCCGACACGGGCAGTGTGATCTTGTCGCCATCGCCGCGCGTCGGGAACGGCGCGAGCGTCTGCTGGTACTTGATGCCGCCCGTGAGCCGCTGCTCCTCGAGCGCGAGCTGCTCCTGGCGCTCCTGCTCCTCGATCCGCTCCTGCCGCTTCTGCGCCTGCACCTGCTCCATCGCGGCCTGCGCCTTGGCGGCCGCCGCGCGCTTGAGCGCCTCGGTCTGCGCTTGCCGCCGCGCGCGCTCCTTGAGCTTCTCCTGCTCGCGCTTCCACTTGGCGCTGCGCGCGTTCAGATCCATATCCATGGTGGCAGCGTTCTTGGTGTGGAGCGATCTAGTCGGAACAAAAAATGAGGAGGTGGAGTGGAACACTCTTCGACCGCGTGCGTGTTGGTCGTGGGCGAGATTGATCGTCGCGTTCTGGAACTTGGTGCTGTGGGGGAAGAACAACCCAGAGAACACCAGAGCGGAGGTTACACTCTCCCCCTTGTCTAAAACGTACCCCGATCCAGTTTCGTCGGATTGCATCATCGGCTTCAGCAGAATGATGGTCGTGTTTGGCTAATCGTACTTTAACGAGAAGCTCCCTCCTCGCGACCTTTCACGACCGGCCCACCACTTGGAGCTCTTCTCCTCCCTCCCACAAGAC
>JAADWV010000398.1:0-32557 GCA_023336295.1 Pythium folliculosum
AAGAACCACCCTCGCGGTCTGTACCACTACCACCCGCACTACCACGGGTCGATCTTTCTGCAGCTCGCGGGTGGTATGTCTGGTCCGATCCTTGTTGAAGACGACGACGCGACTCTGCCGGACGAGTACAAGCACATGAAGACGAATCTGCTGTCGCTGCAGGAGTTCAGCTTCGAAGATCTTCGTGACATCAATAAGGCGGCTCGGAGCAAGCTTGAGCATCGCGCCCAGTACACTGCGAAGACGCTTCTTGACGCTCAAGTACGCACGCTGTACCCAGAGGTACAGTTGGCATCGAACCATGTCAACATACCGCTATCTGAAGAACTCAGACTGCGATTCTCGAAGAAACAAACGAGACACCAACCCGTTCTCAGCCAACCTGACATCAGCAGGTTCTTCACCATCAACGGGCAGTTCATGCCCAAGATCGAGGTGCAGCCACGCGAGAATGTCCATCTTCGATTCCTCAATGGTGGTGCGTCCGCTGTCCTGGAGCTTTCCATCCCTGGCTGCTCCATGCGCCAGATCGCTGCTGACGGAATATACTTCTCCACGCCACCACGACCCACAGATGTGCTCCTCCTCTCCCCCGGGGCACGTGCCGACGTCGTCATCAACTGCGAACCAAATGACCCCGCAGCAGGACCCGCAGGTGAGTCGCTCCGACCACTGCAGTCTGTCAAGCACAAGAACCTTGACTATTTCGTTGGACCCGCCTCTGACATCTACAGAGGAATCCTCGCCTTTGTCCGCGTTTCTGGTGCTTCTCGCGAAATGCCTCTCGTCACCAGAACACCACCAGCACCGGATCTGTACACTCGTGGGGACTTGCGTCAGCTGTCATCGGAAGAGCAGGCATTGCTCAAGCCGTTTCCTTTCGTCTTTTCGATGGACAGCCGGCGTGTGGTGAAGGACGGTTTCCCGTACAAGCAGTACTTCATCAATCACGCGCTTTTCAACATGTCAAGCCTTCGAGCGATGCCGCTTGACGTTGTTCAAGAGTGGGTCATTGTAAATGGGCGGGACGAACCAATGGCCGACGGGGAGCTTGGTCCGCTCATCTCGAACAACCATCCTTTCCATATCCACACGAACTCGTTCCAGATTGTGGCCATGACGCATGGCGAAGGAGTCGACTACAAGGTTGGAGATTGGCGTGACGTCATTTCGATCCCGACACCCGGCAATGTCACGATCCGATTCCGTCCGGTAGATTTCCGCGGCCCCACTCTAGCACATTGTCACGCGGCGGCTCACTCGGATGCTGGCATGGTTGCTCTTGTTCAAATCGTCTAATTATGAATTGCGTGGGGTGTCGCGTCGTTTCGATATTTTCACGAGCGCGGTCTTCTTCGCTCATCGGCAATTCGGCCTCCTCAGCTGCTCTATCGATAATGTGTTTTGGTAGTCCGCCCAATGATGCTGCATGTAGAGCAAAACTGCTTCTTGCAAACCCATCTCGTGTTGTGTAGTGGTACACGACCCCAAGCGATTGATTCACCATAGAATCGCGTGTTTGAGAGCTCGAAATCTCATGCGCGAGCTCCTTCGCTTGTATTTGATCTTGGGGAAAGCCTTCGTCGAATAGGCGTTGAACAATATGCGCCGTGTGAGTTGCCAGAAGAACACGACAGCACATCTTCTGCACGAGATACTTGAGAACACTGACTGCTAATGCATTCGCTTGTTGAGTTGTGAGACCAAATCCGACCTCATCAAGCAAAACGAGTGACTTCGATGTTGCGCTCTTCACCAATTCGGACAATTGCCTCAGCTCGTCGTCACCCGGGCCATGAGATCTTGGCGCCGTAATCTCTGGAGTGCGATGCATCCGCGAGTGTATGGCGTCGAAAGGTGACAGAGACATTGCTGCTGCCGGTACAAAAGAGCCCACTTGGGCCATCACTACGAGGAGTGCCACCATACGCAGCATTGTGCTCTTTCCGCCCATGTTTGGCCCGGAGATGATCATCGCCGAACCATGCGCGTTGTCGCTTCCCAATCCAATGGTGCCAGAAATGTAGGAGGAACCTTGGGAGGCAAGCAACTCTAACGTCGGGTGCCGTCCGCTCTCAATGCTGAGCTTTCTCGTCGTCGTGAATCTTGGTCTCACATAGTTTGGGTGGAGTCGAACACTAGTAGCCATCGACATCAGACAATCCAGTTCAGCGAGCACATCCACACTGCGCATTCCCACCACATAGATATCAGAATCAATGGCCGTGAGAACCTTCAGCCACACACTTCCCACTAGGTGCGCTCTCTTCTCAGCAAGCAGGTCTTCCTGGACCTGGAGTGCACGGACTTGGGGGGCGTAAAATCGAACGACCGCTTTCGTCGAAGACACAACAAACCAATCGCTAGGGATATTGACCAAAGCCTCTCTGTCGACAGCAATGAGGTGATCCGACGTCTTGCCGAAGCCGCTTGCTCTATGGGAGCTGTACTCAAGCCTTGGCATCTTGAGTTCGCGACGATACGAAACCAGAATCTCGTGGAAATCTTGTTCGATAGCTCGCAGATCTCGGATAACATCTTCGAGCTCACGTTTTTCAGGATAGTGTTTCATCCAAAGTAGGGATATTGCCTGTTCGGTCTCGTTTCTCTGGGCGGCATCGGTGTTGAGACTGTTCAGGATCGTCTCCAATGTTGTGAGGCTACGGGGATGCCGATGAAGTAGTTCGTGCACGACGGACGTCGAAGTCGTGAGTTCAAATGCTTCGAAAATGTGCTTCTCAACTCGAATCAGTGCTTTCAGCAATCTCACGACAGAGCTTGGTGTTGCACGGCGTAAATGTAGTTGCTGGAGCAATCGTTCGGTGGGTGCCGCTGCCGGTAGTATATCGTCGCGGAGCGCTTCGTACCAAACGGACCCATCACCAGGCACACAAGACAAGAATTCCACGCAGTCTTGTCGTTCTTCAATCTCGCGAGAACTTGTAAGTGGAGACCGGAACCATTCTCTAAGAAGACGGGCACCAAAAATCGTTCGGGTGTGGTTCATGAGAGAGAAGAGTGATCCGTCGTCATCACTGAGCGCTCGCAACGGTCGCTCGTTCACAATGGCGAGGTCTCTTTGCGTAAACTGCGATAACATCATCCGATCCGTTGCCTGGCGGATACTTTCTTTCGAGTCGCGTATGGTATCAATCGACAGAGCGATATCAAACTTTAGCGACCGAAGATACTCCCTCATTGCAATCAAGCAGCATTGTGGTAGTCGAGATAGTGTCGGGTTGTCTGAATAGCTTCCATTAGCAGCTGGAAGGGAGACAACCGACTTCATGAGTGTGTCACAAAACTTGATGTGCTCGATACGACAGACAGACTGAAACTTTCCGTCGATGATCACCCTATCTTGCCGCGAATAGTTACTGAGGATTTGCTCGGTTTGTGGGCTGACTCCACCGATGGGAAGTAAGAACTCGACTGGTCGAATTAGCGAAAGGCATTCGATCAGCCTCGACCTTTTGCCACCTATATCATCGCAATGTGTTAGCTTATCGAGCTTCAGTTGAGGTCGATCGAGTTAAACCCGCACCATCCTTGAACTCGTCGAACACGGAGTTGCCAGTATGTATATCGTAGCCAAACACGCCGATTCGAACATCCTACGTTCACAGACAGGTCAGGAATCCTGTGGGAAACTGAGCCGCATATCATACGCACAACCGAGCCCACCTCAAAGTCTGTCGCGGCTCGAAGTTGAGCATCCATGGTATGGACAGCTTTCGTGAAGAGCTTTGTACTTTGCACCGTTTCTTCGACAAGTGCGAGGATCAGTCGCGGCTGACCGAGCGTCATGTCCGTGCCATCCTCGGTCATGGTCGTATTCGTCATGTCTCGGTCAATGCCAGCGGACTGGCCAGACTCCGCTTGCTCGCTTCCATCGCCACAAAACATGCCACTGCCGTCGCTTGCTCCTGAGAAAGCGTCATCGTCTGCATCCGGAATAGTCGCTCGCGTGTACACTTCAACCACATCTCTATCCCAACCCCACGCACAACACGTCACGTTAGCGATTCGACCCAACAGATTGAAGCTGGTTGCCTGTCGTTATGTACCGTTCAAGCGGCTGTCGAGGCGTCACGGAGACGGAGCTGAGCTGCTTTACGATGCCGATCTTGAATCCAGCAGAGACCAGCCGCCTCCCGTGGTGGAGCGCGCGATGCACCGGAACCGACGCCTCCATGAATGTTCGATGGCGCTCGGCCCTGATCCCGAGCACGTGGGAAGCGTGCTCGGCGTCGTCGCCGAACATGCGCATGCGGTACCCGCACTCAAAGAGAAGCAGCACACCCGGATACTTCGTCTTGAGCGCGACCACTTGCTTCTCCATCTCCGTGAGGCTCTCGGTCGCTCTGGGCGAGGCTTCCGTCTGTTCCACGCTCTGGGTCGTTGGCTTCGTCGTTTGGCGCCGCCTCTTATTCGATAGGAACGCGCTCAACGCCGCCGCCACCGACGTGTCCTCATCTCCGCGTGGAGGCGCATGTATCGATGTGTCGCTGCCTCCCGTCGCCTGGATATACAGCGATGCGCGCGCTCGTTTCCCTTCGTCCTCCATGTTGCCGCGCATGAAACAGCCACTAGGTTCGCTTTACATGGTGCGTACTTTACACTAAATCCGTTTCTTGTTGTTCAAAGTTCGCGCGCATTCATCCACAGCATCGCCCCTCCCGTTGGATTGTCATCCCTCGTCCCAAATTCCCCCTCCCCGTCGCTCCAAGGATTTCTCCCCCTGGCCCAAAAACGTTGGGAAAACCAACAAAGCTAGAGGCCAGGCCCCACAGAGGCCAACTGCCCCAGCAGCTACTACACTCAAACTAAGCCAGCTTGGCTTATGGCCGCATCCCCGAGCTTCTCGTCGCCCGCGGCGCCTGTGCCGGCGCCCGTGGTGACGTTCGAGGACCTGGACAACAGCGTCCGCAACGGCAAGAAGAAGCTCTACTGGAGCGCGTTCGAGGTGGTGCTGGTGACGGCGCAGGGCGGGGGCGCGCCCGTGGAGACGCGCTACGACGCGTACCAGGTGAACCACAACCACCTCAAGAAGCTCCACGCGGGCGCGCGCGGGCCGCACTACGTGCGCGTCGAGTGCAAGTACTGCACGGCGCCGCGCTTCACGCAGAGCATCACGGTCTCGACCAAGAAGTTTGAGGAGCACTACATGACGCTCCACGCGCTCGACGCGCTCGCGACCGCGGACGCCAAGAAGGCGGCGCAGCAGCTCCAGCAGCACCAGCAGCAGCGCAAGAGCGGCCGTGTCGCGGTGAATATGGCGGTGGCGCGCGGTGACGGCGACGACGCGATGGACGACAAGCACCACGAGGGCGAGGAGGAGGAGGACGCCGCTGACGAGAACGGAACACGCCAGCGGCCCAAGCGCACACGCAAGGAGAGCGGCACCAGCACGCCCGTCGCGGGTGCCGCCAAACGCACGCGACGCGGTGCGCTGACCAAGGATGAAGACGACCACGTCGCGGCGATGCAGGGCGCCGCGGCCGCGGTCGTGGCGCTCAGCGGCGGGGCCAGCGCGACGCCCCGCGCCGTGGAGAGTGGCAGCAGTAGCAGCGCGCCGTCGGCGCACACTGCGGTCAAGCCCACACCAAACCAGCAGCAGCAGCAGGGGACGGCGCTGCCGTCGTCGCTCGTGGACAGCAGCATCGTGCTGGACCCGGCCGACTCGGACACCAAGCGCGCCAAGAAGTCGTACTGGACGGCGTACGAGGTGGTCATCTGCGAGCGCGTGCCGCGTGCCAGCGAGGTCGACGGCGAGGCGGCCACCGGTGTGGAGATGGTGACGCGCGAGACGCGGCAGGACGCGTGGCGCGTCAACCACAACGCGCTGCGGCGCCTGCACCTGGACCCACAGAGCGACACGACCGTGCGCGTCGAGTGCCGCTTCTGCGACGAGCCCAAGTTCAACCAGTCGATCACCGTGTCCACGCGCAAGTTCGAGCAGCACTACTACTACGAGCACGGCGACGAGAGCCAGCGCCAGGAGCTCGAGGAGCGGCTCGCGGCCAAGGCGGCTGCCGAGGCCGCCGCTCTCACCGACGCGGCGAACGGTACGTCCCAGGACACCTCGATGTTTATCCCCAAGCGCCGCAAGTCGTGGAAGGCGCTGCTCATGGACCGAGAGAACGCCGCGGCTGCCACGTACGCGGCTGGCGGTTCGACGGGCAAGCTGCCGTTCGGTGGTGTCGGAGGGCCCCTCTCACGCGGCATCATGTCGGCTCGCCACCAGCGCGCGTCGCTGATGAACTGGCTGCTCCACGACTACATGCCGTTCTCGACCGTCGGCAGTGACCACTTCCAGGCGTTCGTGGCCGCGCTGGACCGCAAGTTCGAGCTGCCGCAGCCGACGGCGCTTCGATCGGAGCTGCAGCAGCGATTCGACCTGGCCGGCCGCGCGGCCAAGCGGCAGATCGAGGAGGAGCTCGCGGCGGGCACGGCGTTCGCTCTTGCTGTGGATCAGTTCCCGGTGCGCACTTCCGCTGGCGATGAGGTGGCCCACGTGTCCGTGACTGTGCATTTTATCTCGCGCGACTGGGAGCGGAGGCAGCTCGTGCTGGCGTGCCGAGCGGTCGGGATCGCGCCGCCGTTGAAGGCCGTCTGGGCGGTCGTTCGCGGAGTCTTGGACGAGTTCGGCATTCCAGCTGCCGCGATCGCGTCCGTCACAGCCCGCGACGTGGAAGACCTCAGCCTGGCTGTTGAGGGTGTTGCGTCGCTGGGGGAATCGCGCGAGCGGAGGGCGTCAGCGAAGATTCTGTGTGCCGCTGGTGCGCTGCACGACATCGTGGAGGCCGGGACCCGCGTGCTGCGTCGCGACGTCGTGGAGTTTGAACCGATCCACTCGCTGCTGAAGCTAGAGGCCCTCGAGGCTTCCACGTGGACGGATTTGTACGCGTCCGTGAACGCCATCGTCTTGCACCACAAGTCGAGTGCGACGGACGCAGAGAAGTCTCAACCGGCAGCGTCGCTTTCTCCGGAAGCGATCCTGACGGCGCAGGCTGTGGTTGAGCTATTGGATCCATTCATGCGTATCGCGGAGGAGATGAGCCGCGCCGCGTACCCGACGATCCCCATGATCTTTCAGTACTTCCGTCACATGAAGGAGATCGTCGCGCAGCACGAGGCCCGGAACGACGTGCTCGTGCCAGTTATCAAGGCGATGCAGATTGCGCTCGGCGAATTGTATGACAAGGTGATCCATTCCAAGGCGCTCATCGCGTACGTGCTGGATCCTCGCTTCCACTTCTCGCACATTTCCAGCGCGGACGAGACCAGCATCCGCTCGCACATCGTCACGGCGATTGCCGCTCTCAAGGGCGAGAGCGAGGCCGCGGCAAACAACGGCGTCACGGAGGGTCGCTCGGAGCAACAGGGCGACGACTCCACAGGGGCGCCCACCACGCGCCAGACGCGTTCGCTGTTTGAGGAGCTTGCCACGAGCGGCAAGCGCACCAGCATTGGTGGCGCGTCGTCGGCGAAGCCAGACGGCTCGGGCGCTACCGCCTCGCGCCAAGCGGGACTGGACGAATACCTGGGCCTCGACGACGAAGACTTCAGTGTCAACGTGCTCCAGTGGTGGCAGGCGCACGAGGCCCAGTTCCCCACGCTCGCACAGCTCGCTCGCCGGGTCTTGGCGGTGGTGGGCACCTCGCTCCCCGCGGCGGAGCTGTTCTCGCGCGACGGCCAGCAACTCGCGGCTCGCCGAAGTGCTCTCAGCCCCAGCATAGTCGAAGCGACGGTCGTGGTGCGCGCCATGGCGGATCCCATCGAGCACACCCAGCCGCAGCCAGCTTCCACTCGCGTGCGGGCTGCGCCGCTGGCCACGGAGCCACGGCGACGCGCCAGCGCCGCGAACACTCCGTCGCCGACGTCGGCGGCGGCCGTGCCGCCAGCACCAGAGGTGGCACCGACGGCCGCGTCGGAGCAGGGAGCGAGCGACAAGGACGCAGTTGCTGTGATTGTGTAGTAAATTCACCCAGAGATCGCGTCAGGAAACAAGTTCACTTGACTATTACGCTAATCCATACATCTTCGTTGCTTCTACCGCATGAAGTTCTCGCCCGTCTGGGCCGTGAGGAAGCGCCGCAGGATCCCGGGCACGGACTTGTCAACGTAGGCGTTCGCCGGCTGGTGCACCATCATGAGCAGCTCGAGGTTGCTGCACTGCGTGTGCTGCTCACGCGCGAGCTGAAGCAGCCGCGTGACGAAGCGACCGAGCGCCACCCTCCGGGTCTCCACGGTCCCGGAGAGCGTCGCTCTCCAGCCGAACGCCGCGACACTCTCGCTCGCGGTCGTGATGAAGTCGCGGACCCGTCGGCAGTACGCACAATCACGGTGGCTCGAGCGACGCGGCTTAGATGCACCGTCGTATCGGCGAGGCACGTGCGAGTGCTTGGCCCGGGTGGCCTTGCGCATGCGGCGCCGAAGGTGACGGAAGCTCGAGAAGCGGTGGTGCACGAGGAAGTCGGGTTCCCGCAGGGGTGGTGGCGTGTCGAGACTGGGCGCGTGCCTAGTGGGCTGGAGGCGGTTGGTGGGCACGCGCCGACGCTCTCGGTAGGTGTACACATGGAGCACGTAGTGGACCGTGCCCTTGCTGTCGTCGTCCTCCACGGTCGTGTACACGTCGCCGACCGTGATGTGCTCGATGCGGTCGAGGAACGCCCACAGCTGCGTCATCTTCGGGAGCCGCATCTTGGGCGTGAGTGACGCGGGGATCAGCCGGGGCATGCCTCGTGGTTCTTCCGGCCGGACTCCAACAAGTGGCTTCTCGGCGGAGTCGACGAGCTGCTCCTGGGGCGCGTTTGAGATCGAGCTGGCTCGGCTACGTCTCGGGATCAAACTCCTGGACCGAGACGAGCGAGATAGTGACGAACGCATCGATACCATGGACGAAGGTCGAAGCAGCGCTCGTAGGGGCTGCTGGGTGGCATCCTTGCCGGAGTTGAGCTGTCCTCGTCCATCCCCAGCGACGCTGCGTCGTCGAAGTGGCACGTAGCAAGAGCTCTTGACATCTCCTTCATCTTGATTGTCGCTCTCCGTATCGGAATCCTCTGGGCCGAGATCGCCTTGGTCCCCAGGAAAACCTGGCGAGGTTCCAGCGACGATCGTTGCCTTCGCGAGCGACGGGTGCTCGTCAATCGCCCACTCGACGGCCGTCATGGTCGTGGCTTGTTCTGAAGTGAGTCCCAACGAAGACGTTGCCCCCTTCTCGATACGGAACCCCGATCGAGATGGGCGGCAGCCTTCTCCTGACCGTGAGCAGAAGCCTCATCAGGCGACAGTGCCCGCCGGAAACTGTATAGAGCTGGCGCGGACGCCAATCGACCTGCTGGGACACCCGGGGGCAGCGCGTGTGTCGCGGATCCCAGCCGACCATGTATTACCGGTAAAGCAATGACCCTCGTGTTGAAGCCGGAACCTGGATATGTCCGCTGAAAGCCAGCGGACAATCGCTGTCGAGGGAGATGGCGCTCATGTCCCAGAGTGCCACTCATCTCGGTGGACGGACGGATGGATGGGAGGGAGACTAAGCCTAAGACAAGCACGAGTGCGCGCTCCGAGGAACCGCAGCCAGAGAGGCTGTCGAGGGAATGCCCAGCCTTCCTTCCCGAGCTGTCCCAGCGTCAGGGTGTTCAGCATCAAGAAAGATATGGCGGTGTGGCAACATGAGCGGTTGCTGGTCTCATTAGTGGTATTCGTTAATCTCGCCCGCACCTTCTCTCTCACGGCAAGCCAGGCACCGCACTGTGCTTGCTTGATACGCCTCAATCGTGTAAACGGTTATCCACAGGCGTTCCCTCCTGTTGCGTCTCCGCCCTCGCCTCTCGGTTCCACCTCGAGCCTACTGTCGTTATCGCATGTAGTTCTCGCCCGTCTGGACCGTCAAGAAGCGCCGCAGGATCCCGGGCACGGAGCGGTGCACGTGCCGGCTGGGCGGCTGCGCCATCATCGCCAGCGTGGCCAGGTTGCTGCACATGTCGCGCTGCTCGCGCGCGAGGAACACGAGCTCCGAGATGAACTGGCCCAGCAGCGTCTTGCGCGTCTCCACGGTCGTGAACAGCTTGGCGCGCCAGCCCAGCGGCGCCACGCACTCGTTCCCCGAGGCGATGAACAGCGCGACGCGGCGGCAGTACGCGCAATTGCGGTGGTGGCTGCCGCTGACGGCGTCGCCCTCGCGCAGGAACGCGCGCGCGTTCGGGTGCTTGAGCTGCGCGGCCTCGAGCACGCGGCGCCGGAGCTTTGTGAAGCTCGAGAAGCGGTGCTCAATCTGGTAGTCCGGTTTCCGCGACGGCGGGGCGCTGGAGGGGGCGTGTGGTAGAGATCGGCGCACCAGTGTCGTCCCTCGGTGGGTGCCCAGGTAGCGGTGCGTCGGGAGGCTGTGCTGCTCCTGGTAGTGGTAAACGTCCAGCAAGTAATGCACGGTCGCGCCGCTGTCGTCGTCGTCGTGAGTCGTGAACACCTCGCGGATCGTGATGCACTCGATGCGGTCGAGATACGCCCACAGCTGCGCCATCTTCGGGACGCGCGTCGCCGGCGCGAGCCGCGACGGCACCAACCGAGGCACGCTCACGGGCAGTGTGGTCGCGCGTTCCACCGGCAACGCGACTGTCCCAGGAGGCTCGTCCGCCGCCGGGTCCTGTTCAATAGACAGGAGACTCGGCACCTGTGAAGAACCATCATCTCTAGCCGCTACATGCTCTTGGAGATGGCTCGTCAGATCGGAGACCGAGCTGCGTTTGGAGGACACTCGGTCGCTCCAGTAGGCCTGGTGGTCGCCGGCCCACGCGGTCTTGGACTGCTCGTGTTCATCCTCGTCGTCCTCGCCCTCTTCGTAGTCCTCGTCTTCCGCACCGAACAGCCCCGCACGGCGAGCACCTTCGCGCCACGCACGCGCGGCGCGGGCCATGCGATCGCGACCCACCAACAGCGACGCTGCGAGCCGCGACGGCGACCGCATCGCGTGCTGTGAGCCGGCGCCGGACACCGTCGCCGACGCGCTACGGGGCGACGCGCGCTGCTTTCCCTTGCGCTGCGCGCGCGCGCTGCCGCCATCGTCGCTATCGCGCTCGTCCTCACCCTCCACTTCCTGTGAGCTTGTGCTGCCTGCGCGCGGTCGTTGCTTTCGCGGGGTCTTCCTGATACTTTCGCTGTCACCCGAGAACCGGCGCGTGCGCGTGGCGGCGCCGGCGTCGGCGGGTGCCTCGCTCGCCTTCTCTTCCTCGTCCTCAACCCACCGAGTCGCGCAGAGCGTCGGCTCCGGCCCATCAACGCCGCGGATCGCTAGCGGCGCCGGCAGCGCGCCGGCGTCGTCGCCTCGTGCGTCCGCCATCTTATTGTACGAGGCGCGTCGTGTTCTGTCCGCGCCCTCGCTCAGCTCTCGCCGCTTGCGACACTCGGAAGTTGCTGTCCCGCCCGCCCGATGGCACACACGAAACACTTGCCACAAAGAAGTCAGGGAGATGGGGGACGAGACGCTGGCTTTTGGCCTTCTGATAAGCCTCGGCGTAAACACACTGGCGAAAGGGGACCCCAAGCGCCTGCCGCATCCAGGGTGTTGGTCGCTTGGGCACTCGCTTCCGCAGCGTCGTACCGATATGCCGCCTGAGGCGGCCCGCCTCTGGCGCGGATAGAGAAGAACCTCACGGACGCCAGTGGAGGTGTCCAGCGTCCCATGTTGACGCTCCTCCCAACTGCAAGTGAATCAGGTGGGCGCCACGTCAATTCTGATATCAGGTGTTCACACGTCGCATATTTCCATGGCTCCTGCCACCAACAGCGCACTTGACGGTTGGTGCACTGATTTAGCAGCACGTTTGCTCTTCGGTCGGTGGCCCGGACCAGTAATTTACACACCCGATTTGTTCTTTTTTTTCTTTTCTTCCTTTTTTCCGGGACTGTTGACCCGCCTTTCAGGAACGTGGGAATTTTCTCATTTCTAGAATCAATTGTGGGAGGTCGCAACGGTTGGAACGACAACTTTGACCATCCGCCACCACCAACAGTCACTTCTTCCCCCGGCGGTGACGTTTGCCGCCGTGCCCAACTTGCAGGAAGCCCAAGGCAAGTCGGGACGCCCCGCATTGTGTTATGTTGGGATCCCAAACGTGCATCGAGTACTGTTGTGGCCATCAGTAGTGGGTTCTGGTGGGGTGCACTCGGATGTGTGTCGCGAACGGTGGGTCATCGATGGATACACACGTGTGACCGTGGTGTGGTCCAGATTCTGGACTCCAGAAGCCGTGCTTGACGCTCAGAACTCAAGATGCCTGAAATTGCCAGTGCTGCGCATGCTGGTGTGCAGCACGCAAGCTCCACCACGCGTCGTGGTGGTGTAGATCCGAGCGGTTGCCGTCTCGAAAGATCTGGAACGACGCTCCACAGTGCATTGATCGGGACCTGCCGCGACCAGGCCTTTCTCGTGCGCCGGCCCGCAAAAAATGCCATGTGGCTACACAATAACGTTATTTATTTTCGTTCTCTGTTTTCTTGCCTCCGTGCTCTCCAATTCGCTGTAACGTTTCCTCAAAACACTCATTTGCGCCAATCCGAATCACCACTGTCTATTTTTCTCAATCACAGCGCGAATAAATAACCCTCTCGCTGGTTCTCGTTTTGTTTTGTTTTCATTCTCAAGTTTATTTTTCGCCCAATGCCCCAAGGTCCACACCAAACGAAAGGCGGCCGCTGTGGCCGCTGCTTGGGCCATAATTACTCGCGCGTCCACACCTGCGGCCACGATGCACGCCGCTGCAGCCCCGCGGTCGCACCGCATGCGGCCACCCGACGCCAGCGACGCTGCCATGCCGCGCGCGCCGCGTCCGCCGCGGTCCGCGCCGCCGCACAAGAAACCGCGCGGCGAAACCGCCGCCTACGACTCGCTCGGCGGGCCGCACCGGGACGCTTTCGACACTGCCGTGCCAGCTGGAGCGACGTCATCGCAGCGCCACGAGCGGTACCGCACGCGTCACGCGCACGCCACGCCGCCCGTGGCAGTGCCATTGTCCCCGGCGTCCTCGGCGCCAGTGAATAGCCACCCGCGCGCTGCGTTCTCGATGGCCTCGGCGGCGCGTGGCACGGGCGGTGGTGGTGGCAGCGCCGCGCTCTCGAGCCGCACGACCGCCGGCACGGCCACGGCCACGACCAACACGTCCAGCACGAGTCCAACCCACGGCCATGGCCATGGCGGCCACGGCGCGACGGCCACGGGCGAGCGCAAGAGCTCGTTCTCGGTGCCCGGCTGGATGCGCGAGCCGCTGGCCGAGGCCGCGGCCGACGTGCTGCTCAAGCAGACGACCGTGTGGCACGCCGTGGAGCAGATCGTGGCGCGCACGCCCGAGGCCAACGCCGTGTGCGCGTTCGACGCCGCGGCCGACGAGACGCAGGCGCTGGCGTGGCGCGCGCTCCACGAGCAGGCGCTCGCGATGGCCAACGTGCTCGTGCACCTCGGGCTCGGCGTCGGCGACGGCGTCGTGTTCTGCGCCAAGAGCTCCGTGGCGCTGTACGTGCTCCACCTCGCGACCATCGCGGCCGGTGGCGTTGTGGCCCATGTGCGGTCGAGCTGGTCGGCCGAGGAGCTCGCGCGCGGCGTGTTCCCAAACGCCAAGGCCAAGATCCTCGTGGTTGACGCGCTCACCGATAACTTTGTGCGCGCCGTGCGCGACGCCACGGTGCCCTCGGCCTACGACGACGCCGAGCCCGTGCGCGCCCATGATCTACGCGCTGTGGTGGCGCTTCGCGGTCTCTCCACGGAGCGCGCGCTCGCGCTGGACCTGCCCGTGTCGCTGCTCTCGCTCGACGACATGCGCGCGCTCGCCACCGAGTGCGCGGCCACGCAGCTGACGCTGCTGGACCGCGCGACGGGCGCCGGCGTCATGCCCGCGGACCCGTGCGCGCTCGCGTTCGACTACGACCCGGCCGGCCGCGTGCGCGGCACCTGCCTCTCGCACGACAACCTCATGTTCGCGGCCGCCAACCTCGCGCGCAGCGTCGGGCCGCTCTCGAGCCTCGACCGGCTCGTCGCGTACCTGCCGCTCCACCACGTCGGCGCGCTCGTGATCGAGCTGTTCATGCCGCTGCTCTGCGGCGTCACGGTGTACTGCGCGCCGAGCTATCGACTCGGCCCGCTCATCAACGTGATCAAGCGCTGCCGGCCGACCATCTTCTTCGCGACGCCCGACGTCTGGGCGCACATCAGCCTCCAAGTGTACAAGGCCAAGAGCGAGGTCAACTCGTTCCTCTACCGCTGGGCCAAGGCACGCGCGACCAACAACTCCAAGAAGCTGCGCTTCGGCCACGACGCGCACCGCAGCCTCGGCTACATGCTCGCCAAGAAGCTCGTGCTCAACAACCTCAAGAAGCGCATCGGGCTCGAGAGCTGCCACGCGTGCTACTCGGTGCTCGCGCCGCTCGACTTTGAGCTCGAGAAGCTCTTCAAGACCATCGACATCCCGATCTACCAGCTCTACGGCGTGCCCGAGTGCAGCGGCTTCGCGGCCATCAACTTCCCGCACTCGTGGGAGTTTGGCACCTGCGGCCGCGCGCTGCAGGGCACGGTCATGGAGTACGACGACATTTCGCACGAGCTGCTGCTGCGCGGACGCCATGTCTTTCTCGGGTACGTGCGGTACCGTGGCCAGATCGTGCCGTCGCAGACCTCGGACGGCTGGCTGCGCGTGCCCCAGCAGGGACACCTCACGCCCGACGGGTTCCTCAAGATCAACGACCCGCCGCGCCACTTCCTCGTGCTCTCCACGGGCGAGTGGGTGCCCACCGAGCCGTACGAGCGCGCACTGCGCGACCAGCCCGAGCTGGAGCAAGCCGTGCTGGTCGGCGACGGGCGCACGTTCCTGAGCGTCCTGCTGTTCATGAAGACCGCGGCCACGCAGACGGTGTCGATGGGGCCGTACGGCGTGCCGCTGAGTGCGCTGGGCACGATGAGCGCGATCGCGAGTCGCGGCACGAGCTTCAGCAGCGGCGCGAGCTACATGCTCGCCAACAAGCCGGGGAACGCTGCCGCCGGAAACAGGCACGCGCACTCGATGCTCTGCGACGCTGCGATCCAGCTCGGGCAAAGCCTGGGCAGCCAGGCCACGACTGTCGCCGAGGTCATCCGCTGCCAGCGCTGGGCCGTCCACTTTGACCGCGTGATCGACGAGTTGCCGCGCCGCGTCGGCGTCTCCGGCGTGCAAGTGCGCAAGTGGATCGTGATGGCCGACGAGTTCACGGTCGACGGCGGCGAGCTCGACCCCGACACGGGCGAGGTCAAGCGACGCGCCGTGGACTCCAAGTACCACACGCTGCTCGACTCGCTTTACTGCTGATCTGGTCGGCCGGTCGCGGATGGTGGAGATGAAAGATAGAGAAAGGAAGCGGAGCCCGCGGGACGAAGGGCTCGTCCTCGTCAGTGTACATAACCAGCAAAGCTCCCTGTACAATAGCGAAATACCTGAAGTGAAGGGACCACCCTCTTGTTAGTACTGTACCTTCAAGAAGGTCTTCTCCGACCTTGGCGAACAGAGCGGGGACAGAGAGACCGGTAGACTGATAGGCAGATATCAGCGTTTTAGCTATCATACGGTCATCAGCGCGTACGCCATCACACGGCCATCCGAAGGGTCATCAGGTGCGGCAGCCCCACGATATATTGAACGCCACCCGCCGTCAGTGACTAGCTCTGGCGGATTTTGATACCTTGTTCTTGCCGACGAATGGACTTGAGTACCGATGGCTTTGTATCGACGTGTTCGACACCTAGGCCAGATATGTTTTCGAACTTGGGGCCACACATGTCTTCTAGTTTGGCCATCGGAAAGCTCTGGACGGCTTCGGGCTCCATGTCCTGGAACAAGTCTCGCACCGTCGATGCCTTCATGTCGCTGACAACTGACAGCTCCCACTTGGCAAAAATTTCGTCGCTGACCCCCATTCTATCATCCCCACACCACACGAGATTAGATGTATAACACATTGCCACGTTGCAAGTCCAGGCGACTTACCTTCGACGAATCCGCTCCTTCACCTCTGTGACTGTGTCTTGTTCCCGGAAGTAGGTAACGCATGGAACACCGTGGGGGTGGATCCAGTGTTGACCAGCCATCTGGAAGTTGAAGTGCACGACGCCAAAATAGAAGAGGCGATTCTCACTCTCGTCTTCCTCGTCACCAACCGCATCGGTGCTTTCTGCGGAAGACGCGGTTTCGCGGGATTCCTCGTCTGAAATCCGCTCGATAAACAGAGCGACATCGTTCACTGTTGTGTACCCTGATGACGTGGCTGACACCCAGTACTTGTCCAAAGAGGCATCTGGCTCCAGGATTTTCAAAAGCAAAGAGCCGTTGTGAGCCACTTCGCACGCACGAAGCTTGGTTGAGGCGTCCAGCTCAAATTCCTTCAGAATGTGGGCAAACAAATCGTCCAAGGCGTCAGATACCGAGACCAGCAGTTCCAGTCGACGCGACGTGGCAGGAGCACTCGAGTCAACAAAGCACTCGTCGTGGGCACTCAGGTACACAACCACTTGCTTCTTCGACTCGATCTCGGTGATGGGGTTCCCAAGAATCTCGTAGTACATCACATTGGTTCGCTCGGAGTATTCTGTCAAGAGGTCGTCAAGCGTCGTTTGCCGATCCCCAGAAAATCGAGAGTGACGCAGAGGGATCTTCTTGGGGAGATTACTGAGTGGGGAATGCTGATAGAGACGGAGATAAAGCCGCTTGTCCTCGGGGAAGCCGAGTTGCTTGGCAAGCTCGGCGATGATGTCGTCGTAGCTGTGGCTGAATAGGAGATGCACAGTCAGGGACTCTTCGTCAGGATGGCCATGCTGGTAGAAATGTACATCGACTCGATCCAAAAGGTACTGGAAATACGAAGGCACATCTGGGTATCGTTCGCCATCTTTGCCCTCCTCACCAGCCTGTTGCGCCTTCTCTTCATCTTCTGCGAGCTGGTAGCAAATGATATCGCCATTTTGGATCTCTGCTGCGTCTAGGCTCGTGTCCATGCTGATTTCAGAGACGGAGATTGGCTGTATCTCCTCGTAGATAATTAGCTCGTTTGTTGTTGGAATACCGAGCGCCTCGTGGAGATGAACTACGAGATCCCGTCCAGTCTTCCGCGAATCGAAGAGCACGTTACCCTGATACTCAAGCCGGTCGCCAAGTTGTTTCTTCAGGTCGTAGAACTTGATGAAAAGAAGAGTTTCTGAAGCCTGAAGGTTGGGGGCAGGGAGGGTCTTCACATCACCGTCGGCTGGATCTTCAAGAAGATCATCGTCATCGTCCTCCACACCTCGTTCAGCAGAGTCCCGGTTCTCAGTCTCAGCTGGCTTCTTTACTTCCGGAGGCGAAAATTCCTCCCAGAAGTGACGGAAAATAGTCGGCTTGCCAACACTGTCTTCATCACCGTTCATGATCTGCAGGTATAGCCGAACGGGAGCTTTGTTCGATGCGTCATCGTCGATCAAAGCTTCAACGCGGAGGCCGAGCATTTCACGAGTGACGGGAGTGTCGGGCCGATGAGTCCTATTTTCACGAGTAATCACCTTCCAAAGTCGCTGCTGAGCGACCGGGACTCCCGTTCGCTTGAATATCCGATTGTAAAGCTGCTGGATACTCGCGCTTTTCTTGATGCGTATCCGAATGCCGTGGTTGTTACCGAAAGAGGAGAAGTCGATGTTTTTTGTGATCTTCTTCAACTTGGCAATGCTCGAGTCCGATGCGACTCTGAATATCATGTACAGGTGCTCGGTCTGCTGGAGCTTTTTTCTCCTGGCGCTCGCTTTCTCTTCTTCGTGGAAACGAAGAAGCAACGGCTCGGGAATCTTCACGTCGTTGGCATATCTGTCTTGAGGCGAGTCCGACACATCAGTGTCGGCTCCATTCGATTCCGGAGCAACTTGTTCTGGATCATCTTGGATCGTGGTGATGTCGTTTGCACCATCACGGACGTACACCAGCATGTACGCACTCGCGAAACTCCGTACAGGTGGAAGTAAGAGGTTCGTGCTAGACACTGGTGCGGGCGGTGGGTTATAGACGACGTCGTTGGTACCTTCACTACCATCCGCCAACGGTCGAAACTCCATCGCATTGTCAGCTCCCTCACGAGGGGTTGACTCAGGTGACAGAATGGACCCATACAGCGGAGTTGACGGGCTCGACCCCCCGGTGGTGTTCGAGCCACCTGATCCGTAATTTCCTTCGACTGCTGTGCGCTCATCGACTCGTGTGATTTGATCATCGTCGAATCGGAACCATTCGTCGCTGTTCGTCAAGTCTTTCGCAGGTCGAATGAACACGTAGTAGTGCCCTCCGTGCACATCACCGCTGTGAACCAGCACGCTGTGAAGGTGATACACAAGCTTCTTCGCACCTTTGTCTACGGGTTGCTTGGGCGCGAATTCGTCCAAAACGAGGGTCTTTGGGTACTCAAAGCGATCATGGATCTTTACCATACCGTCTCGCATCGGGTCGTACTCGAATCGCTTGAGCTGAATGTTCAATACCGGCGGAAATTGCAGGAACTTGACGCCTTTCTTCGCGTCTTGCTTGCCATGACCCTCAGCCTCGTACTGGTTATCGCCATCCAGCATCTCGATCTCGACATACTTCCGGAAAGAATCGTAGATGTCTCTGCATCCTTTGACATCAAGCTGCAAGTCGTAGAAGCTCTCGTCTCGGAACGACTGGAAGTCGACGTTGACGCACTGCACAAACGAGCGAACTTTCCCTTCGAAAAGTTTCTTGATAGTGTTGTCGACTTTCGTGTTCTTCATCTTCTCTTCCAGGCGATCACACAGAATGCGGTAGAGCTCTTGAACATCGTGCTGCATGAAGGCGTCCATCTGGCTCCAGCCGAATGACCGAGTGAGTTCTTTTGTGCTGACAGCCTTCGTCTGAGTCTGAAGTCGGTAGAACACACGTTGCAACGCCAGCGAAACCGAGTCGTTCGTGTCTTCCTGATCCGTAGGAGTCTCGTACACAACGTGGCGGAACGCGAGCAAGTGGAACAGCGTCTGGAGAAGCGAGTTCATGTAACACGTCGCACCCTGGTTCTTCAGTCCAACCATACCCGTCTCCTTCTTCGAGTCATGGTGCAGCAAATCATGGTGGGATGGCGTCGTCGGCGTGCCAATAGTGAGCCCCCCGGCCGTGGGTGTCACCACAGGCGTGGTGTCCAGGAGATCTTCTTCGTCGATCGGGCTCACAGCCGAGCTGGCCTCGAGGTCTACATCCAGGTCGATCGTCTCCGCCGACTGGGTGTTCACAAACAGGAGACGGACATCGAGCTCCACGTTCCCGTCCACATCCAGCAGCGACTCGCTCGGGTTGCTGAGCCGCGTTCGGCGCGCAAACTTCTCGACGCCGAACTCGAGGTTGTCCTTGTCAAACAGAATGACGCCAGACTTCTCCGTGATCTTACGGTCAGTCGGGTCACGCGGATCCACGATCGCGATGTCGACCACGACCTGCCGATCGCGTACAACGACCGGAGTGGCGTGGCCGTTCTCCGCCTCAGCCCCGTCGGCTTCATCCACGACCATCTCGACAAACACGCTCACTTCCTGGCCGTTCAGGAACTGGCCGTGCGGGAACCACACCACGCGCCACGCCTGGCCAAACGCGTCGCGCTGGACGGGCGAGAGCAGCCGGGACTTGTCGCTGAGCAGCGGGAACTTGTGGCGGAACACGAGCCCTGCAGCCGACGGCAGGCTGGGACGCGCCGAGCCCGTGGCCTTGGCCACCCGCGCCATCGGGTCAATGCGCAGCGGCGGCGAGGCGCGCGCCTGCCGCGCGAGCGCCGCCGGCGTGAGCTGCACGGGCGGCGGCGTGCTGGGCACCTCCACGACGTCCTCCATCGAGTCGTCGTCGTCGTCCTCCTCCTCCTCCTCGTCATGGCCCGGGAGAATCGCCGTGGGCTGCGTTGACGCCAGGTCCATGTCGTCGTCGTCGTCCTCGTCATCTTCCTCGTCGTCCTCCTCGTCCAGGCCGTTGGCCGGGGCCGACGCGACGGCGCCGTCGTCGCCGCTGCTCGTGTCGGTCACGCCGGCGTCGTCACTGTCGAGCTTGAGCTTCTTGAGCGCCGGTGGCGCCACACCGCCGGTGCCAGCGCCTGCCATGCCACGCGCCATGCCATCGTCCGACGCGTCCTCGTCCGCCGTGTCCACGCGACGTCTCCGCAGCGAGGCGTCGCCCGCCGCGTTAGCGTTGCTCGGGCTCGCCATGGCGCCACAGTGTGTGTGTGTGTGTGTACGACGTTCGTTCTCCGCGGCAGACCAATTTGTTGGGAGCGGCCAACGTTGGGAAGGATTCGTTGGGAGTCGGTTCTGGTGGTATTGGTGGTGGGGATCAAGCGTTGGTCACCACCGCGAAGAACAGAAACCCACGTCGAGCCGGCTCGATGGTTGAAGGTGCGCGAAGGAAGCGAGGGCCGACTCGCCGCGCAATCCGGATCAGCGAGTGGGAACGGAAGTGGCCGTCACCTCACAAGCGATTCTCCGCGATGTGGCGGCTGCTTTCCGGATCCTCGCTGGATGTGATCGACTCAGGTGGCCAACGACACGCTCGGTGTTGGCTTCTGAGCGTGGGGATAGCGGTTTTTTGCTGGGGGTCGCCAAGTGTTTTTCTTGCTGTTGGCCTTTTTGGCGCGGGTTTTGTCCACGACCCGAAGAACAGTTCTGGCGCTGTGAAGCCCAGTCGCCCAAATCCATCCAATCGAATATCAAATCGAGCATCTATTGGTTGTAATTAACGATTTTCATCCAATCAGTGAGTCCAGATGTCAAACAAAGCCGCGCTTTTGAGACATCACATGTCACTATCCAGGAATGTTTTGCCGCCAACTTTTCGTGCCCATGTTGCGTGGCGATGGACGAGGAGGAGTACGAGCGCATCTGCGCGCTGAGCGAGTACCCGCGCGCCGGCGGCAGCGACCAACCGCCGCTCAGCGTATCCGAAGAGAACTTCCTTGTGATCAAGCGCCAGGCCGAGCACCGACGTCTGCGCGCCGCGCTGCGCGTGCATCGCCAGGACAAGACGCTGAAGCGGTACATCGCGCGCCACGGAATTTTGCCATCGCCGGAGACGACCGTGCGCTCGAAAACGGGTACCGCCGCCAAGGAAAAGCGCAATGAGACGATCTGCAGTATCGCGAAGTCGGTTGACTTCTCGCCGTGTATGCTTGCACGCGTTATGCTGGAGGGCAAGTACGGCTGGAGCAAGACGACGATCTCGAACCTGTTCAAGGACATCATGAACGGCACCAAGCGGTGGCCCATGCGGCTTCCATCCCACGAATTTCGAGACGCGTCGAACGCAGAGCGCAAAGAGATGACGGAGCGCGAGTACTTGCGGTTGTGGTGCGAAGTCGAGGAGTGTATTCACCACGATTCGTACTGCTCGCCACTGGCCGACCGTATCCGCCACAACATGGGGCTCGAGTACGAGTATATCCTCATCATGAAGCTTCGGAGCCGAGGGCTGCTGTTCGAGAGCGAGGATGCGTTGCGGTACGTGCTGGTACTTTGGTCGAAGATCAACGAGCGATGGACACCCAAGGGCTAATACTATTCTTGAATCGTTCTCGAAGGGAGAAGGGCTTATCCAAGACTCCGGACGTGCGGCTCTTGTTGCCCATCGGTGTACGGGACACGCAGGGAGAACTTCGCATCGTCAACTGGATCGACAGCAAGGCCATGTTTGGCGATCGTCACACGCATGAGACCGAGAATGCAGGTCAGGTACGGAGCAATCGACGAATGATGCGAACGTTTCTTCTCCTAATCTCGGAGCTGACCCCCTTCCAATCGCCGTGTGAACCACAGTTGCAAGGCTATGTAAATCGATACGGCCCTGGTATGGTGATCTACTGGTTCGGCCACGTCGCGCGGCTCAGTTCCGAGCGAGAAGTGTATATCTCCGACGAGTTCCCGCGCGAGATCGTGCTGCCCGGCGGCATGGATGCGTTTGAAGGACAGGATCCCCGTCTCAGTGATACCACGGCGCTTCCCGTGCGAGCGTGTCAAGTTCAGACGACTTTCGACGACCAGCTTGAGCCGATCTCGACGGTTGTTGACGAACGCAACTCCACTTCAACCTGAGGAAGAGCCGACAACTTCACCTGCGTAAATGAGTACAAAACCTTGGTTATAAGATATTGTGGGTATTGGAAAGTTTTAACCAATCAGCGCCCACCACAAGTCCTCCCTTCCTCCAATCAAATGTATGCAAGTGGTCTGTGCGGACGAGCCGGGTCCCAACGGAAATGGGAATGGACCCGAGATGAACTCCCTTGAAGGCGCCGCGTTCCGCGCGTCATATCTCGACCCTCAGAGGTGCTACGCGCCTGCGTCCGGGTTTATCGGATAGGCCATGAACGCGAGTGTCTTCCCAACCGAATATTACCACATTCCAAGACGCCAGACGTCTAAATTTCGCCGCGGTAAGACGACCCATTTTCTGTGCTCTGAAGTTTCCCCAGCATGTGAGACACTGTTCTCTCTGTATGGAAGGACCATGCCAACCAAAGTAACGTTTCGCTCGCCGCGTTTTAACGTGTGACCAACGATGATGAAGATCATGGTATTGTTGGGAGTTCCGCAAGGTCGTCCCCACACCAGACGCGACGGCTCGCATTCCTTCCAGGCATGCTCAATGCGCCACGTGGGACAGACAACCTTGTCGACGGTCGGCGCAAAGGCAAGCAACCGAACCTCTCTTTTCCTGACCTGTCGGAGGCCGAACACCTACTCCCCCATCCCCACTTGACAACAAAGAACAGACCAACACTCTGTACCCACCGTGTTTTGGAACTGAACTATGACTCATGTTGGCATCCAGAACCAGTCGTGCCTCCAAATACCAACACTGTCCGTTCACTTCCGTACCAGATCAAGGTACCATTTTGATCAAATGTCCAAATATACGTACTTATGACCAAAGTTGCCGTTGTGCATTTTGACATAACAGGGTGCACACCGCTCTCTGCCAGCAAACACTCGGGCTTGCACTTGCTTTTTTCTCCGCGTGCGAATTCCGCCACACAAACTCGAAATTGCACGGAGCTGCGCTGAGCGCTTTTGTTTTTATCCGGACCGCCCGTATATATATCGGCTCCAGCGCGGATCAGGATCTCCATCACAGCAGCGCAGCGCGCGGCAACACCGACAAGCGACGACGATGGACTGGGACCCGCGCGCGACCGCGACCGACGGCTACGTGTGCCCGCCCTGCCCGGTGTTCCATCCAACATGGGACGAATTCCAGCACCCGTTGAAATATATTTCCAGGTACGGTAGTTTTCCGATGGTATACAAACTCCAAGTCAACCCGCGACGCCACGACAGCACGAGTGGGGCGGAAAAAAGAAGCGACCAGGCGCCGCGACCACCGCATGGACCACCTCAGTTTTCCTAGCCGCCGGAAATGGGCGCCATGCCTGCGAGGAAACCCGACGTATGACGGCTCCTTGGAAAGAGGAGATCGAGCAGAATCCGGAACGGTGCTCAGCGTCTTCCTACGAGCTCTGTAGCCGCCGGGAGCGCCCCGAGAAGCTACCGCTGTGCGTGTCGACGAGCAACGTGGCCCGTTGCGTCCGGTTGACTTGGAGGACGGTGCTAGTACGCCGTGAACGCACACGCTAACCGATTGTGTGACTCGTTCTCTATGTGTAGCATCCGCCACATCGGCATGCAGGCTGGCATCTGCAAGATCGTGCCGCCCGCGGGCTGGCAGCCGCCGTTCGCGATCAACGAGAAGACCTTCCGCTTCCGCACGCGCGTGCAGCAGCTCAACTGCATCGACGGCCACACGCGCGCCGAGAGCCAATTCGTCGAGGCGTTGCGCATGTTCCTGTACCGCACGGGCGCGCCCATGCAGGAGCTGCCCCGCGTGGACGGCGGGCAGCTGCTCAATCTCCACGCGCTCTACAAGCACGTCGCCGAGCTCGGCGGCTACCGCGCCGTGTGCGAGCGCGACCTGTGGCCGCAGGTCGTGCGCCGCGTGGGGCGCTCGCGCGCGAGCGACCGCCCGTCGGCCGCGCTCTGCGAGCAGTACCAGCAGCACTACGAGACGTGTCTGCTCGCGTACGAGCGCCGCGATGACCCGAAGTTCCAGACGCCCGACGTCGCCGCGAGCAAGCGGGCGAAGAAGTCGGGCCATTCCGGCACGGCGGCGTCTGCGGCGTCATCGACGACGCCGTCGGAGAAGACGCGCAGTGGGTTGCGGAAGAAGCAGCTGCGCGAGAAGAGCGGCGACGGAGAGGGAGCTGCGGAGGACGAGTATCACGCGATTGACTCGCCGAGTGCAAAGCGTGTCAAGCGCACACTGTTTTCTGACGGTGGCCACACGAGCAGTGAAGAGAGCGACTCTCTGATGGCGGACGCGGCCGTCATTGAGAGCGCGCGGAAGACAAGGGGTGCAACGAAGCGTGTGAAGGTCGTGAAAGAGGACGAAGAAGACCTCGGCGACGACGGCGACGAGACGCAACAAGAGACGGAGGAAGACGATATCGATATGGACGATGACGACGACGACGAATACGACGAAAGTGAGAAGAAGAGAAAGCGCAAGCAGCCCCGCAAGACCGCGTCTGAGTTGGAGCCGCGCGCACTTAAGCCGGACCCAAAGCGGCGCACGCGCTTGGACGCGCCCGAGATATTCACTGGCCAACGGTTCTATCACTTTATCCCCGAGGAAGGCGCGAAAATTGGAGAAGTCCAGCGTGTCGTGCGCGGGAAGAAGCCGCACGTGTTCGTCAAGTACGACGACGGCTCGCGCGACACGATCGATCTCTCGACGATGCAACTCGTGATCGCAAATGGATGGGATGCGTAAGTGGTTTTTGAGATCTTATGTTGCGTTGGGTACGGAAAGCGCTAAAAGTGTTGTGCTCTGTGTGGCGTGTGCTAAACAGAGAGGCGGCCGAGGTTGCGTTCAAGAGCGAGCTCTGCCAGACATGCCTCCGTGGTGATTGCTGGGACCAACTGCTGCTGTGTGATAGCTGCAACGGTGGCCACCACTTGTTCTGCCTGGATGAACCGCTCACGGAGGTCCCGAGCGGCGACTGGTACTGCGACCAGTGCGTACAAGAATCGCTGGAGCCGACGCGGGATAACAACCCCAAGTTCGGGTTCGAGATGGGCAGCGAGTATACACTCGCTGCTTACAAAGAGAAGGCGGATAACTGGAAACGCTCTTACTTTGGCACAAAGACGGACGATGAGACGGACAAGATCAGCGACCGGGATCTTGAAGAAGAGTATTGGCGTATCCTCGGCACGCCGCTTCACGAGCAGCGCCTAGAGGTCGAGTACGGCAGTGACATTGACAGCGGCTCCGTCGGCAGCGGCTTCCCTCGCCCAGATGACTACATGAAGAGCCTGAAAGTCTTATCACGGCGATTGCGGATCATGAGTGACCGAAAGGGAGCGACGCCGACCCAGCGGAAGCTGTGCGATCTGTTCCTGCGTGGTATCGACGAGACACTGGAGAGTGGTGACACGGCCGCGCTTGAGGAGCTGCTGAAGAAGTATGCCCTGGATGGCTGGAACCTCAATAACCTACCCAAGTTTGCCGGCTCAGTGCTCCAGCACCTCGATGAAGACATCAAGGGTGTGATGGTGCCGTGGGTCTACATCGGCATGTGCTTCTCGACGTTCTGCTGGCACGTTGAAGACCACAACTTTTATAGCGTCAGCTACTTGCACCGGGGCGCCCCCAAGACATGGTATGGCGTGCCCTGTGGAAAGGCCGAATACTTCGAGTCGGTCATGAAGAAGCTCACGCCCGAGTTGTTCGGCAGCCAACCGGACCTGCACTTGCAGCTCGTGACTATGTTTTCGCCCAAGACGTTGATGGAGCACGGCGTCCCCGTGTACCGTGCAACGCATCGCCCGAACGAGTTCATCGTGACGTTCCCGTCTGCGTACCATGGTGGCTTCAACAACGGCTTCAACTGCGCTGAAGCCGTGAACTTCGCAACGCTGGATTGGTTGTCGTGGGGTGCGAAGTCGGTTTTGAACTACCGTAACTTCAGCAAGTTGCCAGTGTTTGCTCACGAAGCGCTGGTAGTTTCGCTGGCCGAGACAGTCTTGGAGAGTCACTCGTTCGACTACGAGGCAACTAAGAATCACCTGGTACCGGCAGTTGAGCAGCTTGTAAAGGACTGGGACGCGTTTGAGGACTCGCTCGCTGCTAGCAATGTAGTCCGGAGGGAGACTATGGCCGACTTTGCACGTCGCCATGGCATGAGCGAGGCGGACACGAACGTTGGCGTTAACTCCGCGGCTGGAATGGACTCGCACGCTCGGAGCTGCAAGATGACGATGAAATCGACCAACACGGAATCGCCTGAGAAGGTTGAGGAGAGCGGAATGAAGAACCGCGTCGGGATGAAGATGGCTAGATCGATGGGGAAGATGCAAGCGGCGACAGGAATGTCAATGTCTACTCGACCGACGCGTATGGTACTGTGGGCAGGCAATTCGGGTAAGAACGACGGGCTTCGATGCAGTTCCTGCAAGCAGTACTGCTACCTCCAGGCCGTGGTTTGCACGAAATGCCGGCACCACAGTTCTGTGGGGTGCATGGAGCACTACCCAACGATGTGCAAGTGCAACGCCGAAGAATTCTACGTTTACTTGCACCGATACGAGCGCACCCACTTGGCTGACGTGCTGGAAGGAATTGGTCGTCGGCTGCTCCCCGTGGCCGACTGGCTCACTGACTACAAGGCAACATTTGACAGCCAAAGAGTAGCGAAGACACCCGTTTCGATTGCGAAGAAGCTGCTCGCTGTGGGCCTCCAATGTGGTGGAGTCCCTCAGGACCAGCTTGATGAGCTCGAAGGTATGGTCGAGGAGGCGGCCAAGTGGACGGAGGCGACCGAGAAGCTGATGCGGGATTCTTCTACGTCGGACGTTTTACCCGACCTCGCTCGAATGATTTCTGGATTGGAGCAGCTTCGCCTCGTCCCCGACGGAATCGAACGTGTGGAAAGAGTCCTTGGCGAGTGGAGCACGTGCAAGACTGACGCTGAACGTCTCGTCGACGACGTCCGTGCGATCGAACACAGCGAGTCGATGTCGTCGGCGTTCGACTTCCACAGTGAGTCGCAGGATACCGAAAACTTGTGGTCTGAGAACGAGCAACATCTTGACCTCATTCGTCGACTTGTGGACGTTTCCGAGCGAGCCGAGTCCATCGGCCAGCCCCTTCCGACCGACGTGGCCAATCGGGTCCATGAAGCGAAGCAATATCTCCGCGTGCTCATCGCAGCCAACGAAATGTTGGCTGTGATCGCTCGATTCACCAAAGCCAGAGCGGCCGCGCAGCCATCTCCTGCTGGATCGGGGCCCGTAACTCCCTCGCACAAGCCTGCCGACGTGGCTGTGATCATGGAAGGAGACTGCCGACATGTCATTTTGCAAGCCGATGTACTCGAGCGCGACCTGAAGCAGTCGATTTTCAAGATCAAGATTCTCCGATCGCTGTTGCGCCTGACCGAAGCTGAGTCCGAAGAACTGCACTACGCGCTGGATGACTACTCGAAGAGCTTTGAAGAACTGGATTCGCTGTGGCGTCGGCTGCGGTCATTGCCCATTTGCCCTGACCGACTGGATGATCTTGGCAAGCGTTTGACTCTCTGCAAGTCGTGGGAACACCGCGCGAAGAAGCTCGTGGATGCTGTGACGAGAACTGCGTCCGCGGCTGCAGCCCGTCAGGCGATTTCATGGGACGAGGTCCTCGCCCGACCGGACTTGGAGGAGGCGGAGCGGTTCTACGAGGAGGCCGACCGACACTTCGTTCCAGTGTCGTCGTTTGTACGGCGCCAGATGCATGCTCGACTTCAGGATTGCCGGCGGTGGTATTCTTCAATGCACGGGCTGTTCGTACGCGTGCCCATCACGCCTGAGAGCCCCTCGCTTCCTCATTTCCTGCGAACAGCGATCCAGAGCTCGATGGGGTCCTCCACCCATGCTTCGATTCCGCCGGCTATGCAGTTGTACTGCATCTGCGAGCAAGTCCTGTGTGAACACGCTAGCTACGTGAACTGTCATCGGTGTCAACTACTCTTCCACACGCAATGCGTGGGCCATCCCACGGGCGTATCAACCCCATACGTGTGCGTGGGCTGCCGTGAGTTACCACCAGCGCCCCGGTCGTATGTGCACACGCAACGGAATATTCCGTCACCGCCATATCCGATGTTCTGCATGTGCCGAGGCCCCGAGGACTCTTCCATGATCTGCTGCGACATCTGCGACGAATGGTACCACTCGGGCTGCATTGGCATGACCGCCGAGGCCATGAACGAGGCCGAAGCATACCGATGTCCTCGGTGTGCGATCAAGCAGAACTTGTACTATCTCGACAAGAAGGCGCTGCGACGCGGTGCGCTGGGACGGCGGCCAGCGGTGAGCCGCGTCGAGTCCATGCTGCTGCAGCTCCAGACAGCGTTGATCGCGTTGCCGCCGGGCACACACGAGCTGTTCCAGTACTTGCGCCTTGTCAAGGACGTGGAGACGCGCGTACGGATGTACGTCGCCGAGTTTGCGTCGGACTACTCGGTCACGTCGTTTTCGTTCCTGGACTACCGCGCCGAGCAGCACAAGCTTCTCTCGCTCATGCGCGAGGTCACGACACTTGAAGTCCACCTCGAGAGCGCGATCGGCAACCTCAGCGCCATCCACTGGAGTCTCCGCGCGTGCGAACTCGTGCTGGGCTGTGAGCAGGCTCCGAAGTACTCGCACCTGGTCATTTTGCTCGACGACGCCAAGCAGCCCAACTTTGTGTTCCCTCGCCCCGAGTACCGCCACATCCAGCAGACCATCGAGGACCGCGTGATGCGCGCAACGCGATGGCTCAAGCAGGCCAAGACACTCGAGATCGAGGACTGGAACATGGAGCGCGCGCGGCAGCTCGTGTACCAGTACCACGAGCTCGCGCAGTTTTTGGAGCTGCCGTCAAGCGAGGTGGAGCTCGTCTTCCGCGTCGCGGGCGAGCGCCTCCCGTCTCCACCACGGGCCGCCGTGAGCGGTCCCATGTACGAAGGACAGACGCACCACCGCCATCAGCAACAGCGCGTCGTGTAATGAAAGAAAGGCAATATACAACACCAAAAGATTCGATATGTCACGTCACTCGCTGCACGTACGTGTTGTCTGTCCTCTTGGAAATCTCGTGTTTAGTTTCAGACGCCACTCAGACAAAGAGGACCAGGTAGGGCTTGCCGTGCGCGCCAAATCAGGCGAGACGGAATGGAATTGTTCCATTCCTTCCTACTCGAGCGGGATGCCGAGCTCGGCCCACATCTCGGCGGGGAACTGCTCGATCACGCGGCCCTTCATGTGCTCCTGCGTGTACTCGTGGGTCGCCTTGAAGACCTCGGCACCGTGGTCCGCCTTCGTGAGCACCTGCACGGGCAGCGTCGCGGCGGGCGTCTCAACGTCGACCACGGTCTCGGTCGCCGTGAACTGCACCTCCTCGGCGTCCAGCGGCTGCGTGAGCTCCACCTCGATGCTCGTCGCGCGCTCAGTGTCATCCTCGAGGTCCGTGAAGATCTGCGGCAGTCACAAAAACAACAACAAGGCGTGAGACGCTACCACACACCCGCTTGACACATCAATGGGGGGAAAACGTACCTCCCACTTCTGGAAGTTGGCGACGACCTAGATACGAAACCAAAACACCACGCCACAAATGAGTCCATTGTGCGAGGCTACTGAATCGTCTGTCCGACAGACCCAGCCAAACGTACATCGTAGTACGTGTTCTCCGGCGGGTTGACGTACTCGCCGTCAACCGGCACGCTGAACGAGAACGGTTCGTTCGAGGCAAAGTACACGATGTTGAGCGCGCCGGTCTCGGCCGCGTTGCGGACCTCGCTGTGTCGTCAGACCCAAAGATCAGCATTTGACTCGCGTAACCAAAACGACCCGCAACGACACGAACGCACCGGAAGCACTTGACGTGCGCAAAGCTCGCGCGCAGCGTCTTGACCAGCGACTTGGGCACGGCCGCGTGCTCGCCGTTGACGAAGCCCACAAAGTTCATCACGAACACGCCGCGCGGCGTGAGCCACTTGTCGCGGACCATGTCGACGACCTCCTTCACGAAGAACGCCACGGGGTTCCAGCCCGTGTACACGTCGACGATGAACGTGTCGTACACGGGCGCGCTGGGCGCCTCGTCGATGAACTTGAGCCCGTCCATGAGGTACGTCGTGCCACGCTCGCACTCCTCCGGGTCCTCGGGCTCGCAGCGCTCGTACTGGAAGAAGTTGGCGGCCTGGCGCACCACGGCGTCGCTGATCTCGACGACGTCGGTCGGGATGCCGGCGTCGCGCAGGAAGCTGGGTACCGTGCCGATGCCGAGCCCGACCTGCACGGCGCGCTGGATCTCGCGGTCCAGGTAGCGCACGCACTGCATGATCGCGAAGCCCGGGTACGCGGCCTGGAGGCGCAGGAACGGGTCGTCGAACTCGGCGCCGATGATGGTCTTGTCGTAGAGCAGGAAGAGCACGTCGTTGCGGCGCACGACCGCCACGGGCGAGTCGTCCTCCTGGATACTATGGACTCACAAAAGCCGCGTTAGAACGTTTGCGTGAGATTTTAGAGAGGGGAAAGGAGCCCAAGTGAGACCGACGAGCTCAAGATCTCGTAGCCCTTGGCGGGGTCGGCGATGGCGCCGACGGTCGCGCCCACGGCGAGCAGCGCGAGCGAGACGAGCGACGAGAGGCAGCGCATGTGAGACGAGGAGGAGGAGGAGGAGGAGGAGGAGGAGGAGCGGAGCGGAGCCTGGAGCGACGCGCGTAGCACTCGAGATTGAGGACAGGGGTCCGCAATGACGTCCTGGAGGGGAGCCGCTCCTTTACACCCGTACGCTATTGTAGTAGGCTCTCAACTAAAGGTAATGTATTAACATATTTAAAACCGGTCTAATACGATTCAAAGAAGCTAATCTCATCTCAAAGGGACGGGACCTGCCACCTCGCAGCAAGGGTGCCACGGCTCGCTCGCGGCACGTATGCGCACGCGCGGATAGGCGCTCGCTCCAGGGGAGGCGTGGATACGATCACCCAACAAATGGCCTCGTGCACGGAGCCGTATGACGCACCTACGGTTCCTGCGACGCAGTGACGCTTCCTCCGGATCGGTTTGGCGAACTGCTGTCATCGACGGACGTCTCCAGGAAGCCACGTTCATACCCGGCGTTGTCTGGAGTGGAGTCTGTGCGTGACGAGCGGGTGAGTGATCGATTGGCCGCGCGCTCGTGGCTTTGCTCTGTGCTCGAGCGAGCGCGGTCCTCCGCGCTCACTGAAATTCATCTCAAACCAACTTCAACTTGGCCTCCTCAGGTTCAGAATCCAACAAATTCGTCGGTTGTTCCACTTTGTTCTGTTTTTTTATTTTATTTTTTTCTCAAGCACCTTGGGATTGCTTCCTCTGGACAGACTGAGTCGTGCGCAAACAAACGCGCACGAAGATACAACCACAGAAACACTCGCAGTTTTCTTTCTTTGAGTTTTGTATGTACGGAACGTTACGATACGATGATGCCGCCGCTTCGCGTTTCTTTCACGTCCATCGCGAGACTAACCACTTTTTTAGTCCGGTTGGGCCACACCACACCGCCAACTCTTCCCGATCCAACACTCCTCCAAAATCTCCCACCTCTTCTCCATGGTGTCCGCCGCGACCGACATGGAGGACGGCGAGCGCTCGTCGCTGGGCGAGCCGCGGCTCTCGCGCATCTCCTGCAACACCAAGTACGCCATCACGCTCAACCAGATCAACCGCATCGACATCTGCGAAACCCGCGACCGCGCCGAGGACGGCGTGACGCTGTATGTGCTCGGCGTGTACGTGCTCCGCGTCCAGACCGGCATCCCCACGGCCTCGCGGACGCCGCGCGCGCGGCCGCGCCGCCGCAAGTGGTACCAGCGCTGGCACCGCCACCACCATCCAGCCGACGAGCCGCATCCCGAGCAAGAAGAGGACGAGGAGGAGGACGAGGACACTAACCGGCACGGCGGCGCGCGCAAAGACCCGCTGCTGCGGAAGCGCGAGCGCGAGAAGAACCCGCACTACCGCGTGGCGTACCGCTTCTCCGAGTTTTACCAGCTGCGCGAGGAGCTGCGCGAGATGGTGAACGCGCCCGAGGACGCGCTCCACACCAAGTGGTGCGCATACTGCGCGCAGCTCAACTGGCTCGTGAACGACGCGCCGTTCCCGTCGCGGTGGCCGCCGGGCCTGGACGCGCTGGTGAACAAGATCGCGTGGCTCAAGCAGTGGCGCGTGCGGCGTCGTAAGCGCAAGCTCGAGCTGTTTTTGAAGGAGATCGTGCAGGGCGCGCGGTCCATGCAGTACCGCTTCAGCGGCGACCAGTGCGACGGCTTTTTGAACACGGCGTTTGTGCTCAAGGAGTTTTTGTCGGAGCCACAGCTATCGCAGTCGTTTGTCGGGTGGTGAGGTGTCTCGTATGACCACGCCGCTGCCTGTAAGGGGGGGGGGGGGGGGGGGGGGGGGGGGGGGGGGGGGGGGGGG
>JAADWV010000399.1:0-32487 GCA_023336295.1 Pythium folliculosum
GACGAGCAGAACCGTGCGGCGAGCGCGACGGCGGCGCCGGTGCACTTGATGCTGCTGATCTGGGGCATTGGTATGTCGTTCGGCTCCAACTCCGGCTACGCGCTGAACCCTGCTCGTGACTTTGGTCCTCGTCTTGCGACGGCGGTGTGCGGCTGGGGCTCGAAGGTGTTCACGCTCCGCGACTCGTACTTCTGGATCCCGATCGTGGCTCCTCTTCTCGGCGGCATCTTCGGCGGCTACTGCTACAAGATCTTCATCGAGAACCACCACCCGCGCAAGTAAGCGAGTCGGAAGCGTTCTCCTCCCACGATGCTCCTAGGAGCGCGTACCATAGTGTCATAAATGCATTCTTAGTGTCCATGCTCTGGTGAATGTGTGTGTCGTATCACCGAGATGTGTCGGGGTGACCTGCTTGGAGTTCATCAGACAGCAAGGTCAACTTCAGTTCAGACTGGAGACTGGAGTAGATGGAGTAGTCGTGTGGCGAGACGCTTGTGCACACGTCACATGCCGAGGAGAGTCCTCTATTTAGGCGGCCTCTGTTCAACTGCAAGTGACCATCACTCCTGAAGGGATGTACTGTATTGTGGTAGTGTGAAGATACCGCAATTCCAGTGGATTTGCCCTGGGACTCCCAGTGGGAATCCCAGCGGAGTCGAGCCCACAACATCAGAATTTTTGGAGTCACCTGGTCCCCTCACGCGTATCTTCGCAACCTCATCACGATCTATGTGATCCAAGTCATGACTGCCTCTCACGAATTGCCCACGAGACGGACAGTCCAGGAGCTACGTGATTAGGCTCTGCGTTCCCGTCTCGTGGAGGCGACTAAAGCGGGCGACGAGGAAGATTTCGCCATGAGCAGCGATGGGCAACCTGACGCGACAGCCCTTTATGAGGGCAACTACCTCAGATACCGACAACTGGCGCTAAACAAGGAGCCAGCTCGGGGCGTGCACTGCCCAGCACAGCGCCATCAGGGTCAAGTGGAAATGGCGAATTGGCGAGAGCACACACACGCGAGCGTGGGTTGATGCCGCAGAGTCAGAGAGGGGAGGTGCCGCACCGCAAAGACGCTGCCACCCGCAAGCGAGTGCGTGTGTTTCCCACCAGCGTTCATGTCGCCTGCGTGTTTCTTCGCCGCGTAAGCCGCGGACGCGACGCGTCGCACGAAACGAGCGAGGCACGATCGCGTGCCCACCAAGACGCACGAGAGACACGCGGTCTGGTCCCGAGCCACGCCGTGGCCACGCCTTCCACGAGTCGAGCCAGAGCCCGGCTCCCGGGTTCGTAGTGAGAGCCTTAAAACCTCGCGAACCCGGCTCTCGAGGTGTAACGGGCTCTGGTTAATTATCGACTTCAGCGGGGGAGCTGGCGAGAACCCATGTTGTTTTCGGTTAGAGCTCCCGAGGCTCGTCCTTCTCAACCCATGATTGATCGAAAATCACGCTTTTTACGATTCGACAAAACACTTCAACATGCATTCTCAGCGACGGAAAGATTTCGTGGGGTCTTTGACCGATTTTCCTGCAACGTGCGATGTACAGCAGGAAGCCCGTCTGGTACAGCGGGGATCACGGTTGGGAGAGGCCCTAGGGCGTTGTGGAGAGCATATAGGGAGCATCAAGAACGCCATGACACCATCGAGCACTGGGAGCCGTTCATGGCGCCAACGCGGCTCTTGATCTTGAAGGACCTGTTTCTGAACGCACTGCACTACTAGCCGCTCGGGATGGCGCTCGGGAGCCAACATCGGTGTCCTGAGGGCGAAGGTATCTGGTATTATAACGAGCCTTACCGATGTTTTAACCAATCAAGCGGTGGAGCCGCGAGAGCCAAGAGCCCCAAAAGTCGCTGGAAATGGACGAGACTGCTGACAACGAGCCCACAGCACGGAGCCACGAGTTGGGCTCTCGGTTTTCGTACTTATCACAGGGGAGCCCTAAAATCTGATAACATGGGCTCACTGAATTAGGTGCGAGCCCGACTTTCTGAGAAGGCGGGCTCCCAAAACCCTGGGCTCGTGGAAGGCGTGGCCGTGGCCAAATCGGCCGCATGGGTTCCATAAACCACCCTATAACAATACATTATGTTAAGAAAAGAGATCATGGAAGGAATACCTACTAATATAGCATGGTTATGGTTTTCTAACTGACATCGCGAAAAATCACGCGAAAAGTTCAGAGTCCCATAAACACGCGAGTGCGAATGGCTACACTTGTTGATTTCATGCCCCCCACGCCGCCAGACACGCGCCCCGCGCCGTTCTGCTTGGTCGGGCGTTAGCATGGGCTGCTCACTCTGCGGTGGCCAACCAGCCAGTCGTTGGTGCTTGGAGTCTCTCCGTCTCTCCAGCTTTCTCGGGTCTAACACGGCCCATCACACGTCGAGAGACCCTTGGGGAGCTGGAAACGGTTTGTCGGCTGCTGGTCGCTCCCTCTGCTCATTGCAACATTCACTGAGTTCCTCACAAGCCACTCACAAGCTCCCCCACGCCTCGCGGCTACACCCTCATCATCATGCTTAACGCGCGCTCGCCGTCGACCAGCAGCCTCAGCCAGGGCTCCAACTCGCAGGATGTCACGGTCGACGTCGTCGACACGAGCCGCGCCGAGGCTAGCTACGCCGGCCTCATCGACATCCCAGACGTTCAGAAGCCGTCGCCATCAGTGTTCTGCGTCTCCAGCGCCACTACTTCCACGACCTCGCGGTCGTGGTTCAAGGTCACGGACCCGCACCTCCGCGAGTGCCTCGCCGAGTTCCTCGGCACGCTGGTCATGATCCTGTTCGGCTTTGGCGTCAACAACCAGGTCTCGCTCTCCAAGGACAAGAACGGCTCGTGGCTCAGCATCAACATGTGCTGGGGCATCGCCGTCATGCTCGGCGTCCACTGCTCCGAAGGCATCAGCGGCGCGCACCTCAACCCGGCCGTGAGCATCGCCATGGCGACCTACGGCCGCCTCTCGTGGCGCAAAGTGCCCGGCTACATCCTTGCGCAGTGCATCGGCGCGTTTGTCGGCGCCGCCGCGATCTTTGCGCTCTACCGCGACGTGCTCAACGTCGTCGACCCGGAGCGCACGACCACGCGCGGTAACTTCGCGACGTACCCGAGCAAGGACATCACCAACGTCACGGCCTTCTACACCGAGTTTCTCGCCACCGCGCTGCTGCTGCTTGGCGTGTTCGCCATCACCGACAAGCGTAACCGCCCGGCCAGCCCCACGGCCACCCCGCTCCACTTCATGGTGCTCATCTGGGCGATCGGCATGGCCTTCGGCATGAACACGGGCTACGCCATCAACCCGGCACGTGACTTCGCGCCGCGGCTCTTTACGAGCATTGCCGGCTGGGGCTCGCAGGTGTTCACGCTCCGCAGCCACTACTTCTGGATCCCGATTGTCGCGCCGTCGCTCGGTGGTGTCGTGGGCGCCGGCGTCTACAAACTGTGTGTGGAAAACCACCACCCGATCGAAGGCCGCGTCTAGGCCATCAACAAAACATCTTCCGTGTAAGAGTGATTAGAGATGCACTCGTCCGGGTAAAACACGTTCTGTATAAGTTTGATTTGATTCCACGATTGCATTTTGCTGCCGCTACATCGATTTGCCGTATTGTTGGTACTTGTACAGGATTTCTTCAATCTCACTCGCTTAGATATCTGTCCGCCGCTCCTCTGTGTCATACTTGTACGCTCCTCGCGTGGGCCGATAATGACTCGACCCTGTGCTGCTACTGCTGAGACTGCCGTTGCCCGTTCGTAGACCTTCTCGACCAATCGACACGAACGTCGCCACCTTGCTCTTGTCGACTCCCTGTGTCCGCAGCAAGTCCGCCATCTGCCCGAGCACCGCCTCACCGTTCGCCAGCGTCACATGAAGCGCCGCACTGCTGCTCGTTGCCGTGTTCTTGAGGAACGGGTGTTGAAGCAGCCCATTCGGACCGTCAATCGTCGGGCGCGCGCGGTGGTCGCGTTGCAGGCACTTGCGGATCACGTCTTCCAGCTCTTTATTCATCAGCGGAGGGAATGGGATCTCGTACTTCGGGTCGATGATACAGCGGAACTTCTCGATGATGCTACCGAGGTCAGCGAACGGTGGCTTCCCATACACGATCTGATACAAGATGCACCCGAGCGACCAGATATCACTGGCACGACCAACCTTCATCTTGCCCTGAGGGTTACGCTGTCCGCCTGGGCCAGCATTGCCTTGAATAGCCTCTGGTGACATGAAGTTAACGGTACCCACTTGGCTATCACGCTCAATGTTGGTTGTGTCATTCGAGATGGCCTTCGCGATACCGAAATCGATCAGCTTCAGTGCACCGTTCACGAAGAGGAAGTTCGCAGGCTTCAAGTCACCGTGGATGATACGTTCCGTGTGGATTGCATGGACGGCTTGCAGCATCTGAGTCCACAGCACGCGCAGGTGATTCTCGTCCAGACCGTCTTTCAGCTCGCGGAGCCTCTCACCAAGATCGATCTCCCCGTGTTCCATGAGAACGTGGATAGCACGCTCGCTCATGTCCTGCTCGGCCGAGATTAACCGGATGATGAATGGATTTCCTTGTAACCGCTGGAGCAGCTGGATCTCATTCGTGTACTGCTCCACGCTCTTCGGGTCCAGTCGCTTGAGCTTGATTTTCTTGAGCGCGTAAATCTTGAGATCAGGGCCAAGCATGCGATACACTTTGCTGCTGCCGCCACTGCCAATCTGTTCCAGTTTGATGTAGGTGCTGCCATTCACGACGACTTTGCTGGTGAGCTTGGCGAAAGGATCACGAGGCACTGTTCCGTCGTTCGAGCTCATCGGCGACGATGTCGAAGAAAGTGAGCCTACAGAGGCAGGGCTGTGGGGGTCAATCCGGATGAGCGGCCCGCTCGCACCGATGTCGCCCTTTTCTGACGTCGTCGTCCCAAGGTTTCGCCGTTTAGGAGACGGGTACAAATCTGGGTTGTTGTGGTCAAACGAGGGAGCTCTTGATGATGATGACATTGACGAGATCGGCCGTGGAGCCCAGTTCTTGATATACGAGAGATCCGCCGCTGACTTCGCCGCCGGCGTCTGAGCATTCGTCGTTTGTTGTCGCCGTTGCGCAGGTGTCGCTGCTCCTGATGTGCTTGCTTGTGCGCCGGTCGAGTGCAATGACCACGCCTCTTGCTTGACAACAACCTCCTCCGTCTTGATGTTCACTGTCTCGGTCCGAGTCGTGAGCGTCTCTCGAATGGGACTCTTCGGCTCAGGCTTAATCGTCACCGGTTCTTCCATCATGCCCATGGGATCATCATCGGAATCCAGCAGCGAGTCTCTGTCTTCCGCCAAGGCTGAATCCACGGTGACTGTCGAGGCAACTACTCGCAGCGGTGGCCCGCTCAAGTTGAAGATGCGTGTGCTGGGCGTGCCCTTGCGCGCGGTCGCCTGCGCGCCAGCCGGGGGACGCGTCCCCGTGGCTGGTGTGGAAAGCAAAGCGGCCTTCCTCGCGGTGGAAAACCCGGTCGATTTTTCAGTTGTCTTGGTCCCTGGTGTCACCAAGCCCGCTGATGTGGTGCTTCCTGGCGTCCTGTCCAACCCTGGCGTCATGTGTGATCGCCCAGCACCGCTCTTCTGGTTGCGCGGCGTCAGCAGGTGACGCGAAGTCGCCGAGACGGGACTGGACGCCCACGCTGGCCGCTCGCCCTTGACTAGCCGCTGGTAGATCACAACTTTCTCCCTCGCCGTGAAGGCTCCCTTCTGCACGCCCAGCGACAGGATCTCGTCCGCCTCGAGCTTGTTGCCTACCATTCGCATCAGTATCCAAGCGTCAGCATCATGCTATCTCCGTCCAATATATCAAGAGACAAACGCACCGTTCTCGAACTCGAACGCCGCGTAGTGTTCGTAGAACATGCGCTCCTGGTCGCCGATGGACTCGGTCTTCATGTACTTGTACGTGTCGCGCGCGTCCTTCTCGTCGTCTTTAAGCGCCGCGAAGCGCAGCCAGATCTCGACATAGCTCGGAATGTGGCGGCACTTTTCCTTGGGGATGAACGACGTCGCGCGCCGCATGAGCCGCGTCTTACTAAAGACCGTCGCCTCGAACGACGGCGGCGCCTTGAGCAGCTCGAGCCACTTGTCGGGCGACGCCGGGTCGGCCTTGACCTTGTCCACGAGCACCGCGCGCGCCGCGTCCTCGTCCTTGAGCATGAAGATGTCCTTCTCGTTCTCGCCGAAGCGCACGACGCGCGGCGCGTGGAGGTCCGCGAGCGACAGCTTGAGGTTGGCGCTGCCGATCGAGTTGTTGGCCGCCGCCAGCGACGACGAGAGCGCAGAAGAAGAGGAGTCGGGCGGCGTCATGTTCTCCTTGTCCTCGGCCATGTCCGTACGCGGCGCCACGACAAAGGGGGGAGAGCGCGCCGTCGTTTTCGCGCCGTCGGTCGCCGGTCTATACTATCGATCCCACGGGTCGGCGCTCGAGACGCGGGCGGCGCGAGCGGAGGCGCGGGGTGTGCGGGGAAGACCAGGTGCTGATGGCGCGACGCCCGCAATGGTCTTGTTTCGTCCCACCCGAATTTGAAAATGCAAAATAACCGAGCCGCCAATGGAAATATTTCAAAAGCCGCGTCCGGATACGATTGGCACCACTATGGACCTGTATACCGTATATGCATGACATATATGTACCGCTTCTGAGTGACTATATATGTCACAATAGGTCGACGCCCACCAACGTGCGTCGGAGAACTGCTTGGACGAAGATGTGGCCGCGGCGGCTTGGCGGTTGTGCGACGACCCGCGCGCGTGCGGCGGCGCTGAGTGCGCCCCGTGGCCCGCGCCTCTGGATGCCGCAGCCGCACCGCGCGTTCTCCGTCTCTTCTGCGTCCGCTGGCGACGTCGACGGCGCCAACGACGTGCGCGTGTACAACTCGCTGCGCGGCGCGAGCGAGCCGCTGCCGCGCCGCGCGGCCGTGACGCCGCACGTGCTGCGCTGGTACGCGTGCGGGCCGACGGTGTACGACCGCGCGCACCTGGGCCACGCGCGCGCGTACGTGTCGCAGGACATCTTGCGGCGCGTGCTGGAGAGGCGCTTCGGCCACAACGTGTTCCTCGTGCTCGGCGTGACCGACGTGGACGACAAGATCATCGCGCGCGCGCGCGAGCGCGGCGTGGCGTTCGACGCGCTCGCGCGCGACGAGGAGCGCGAGTTCTTCCGCGACATGGAGGCGCTCCACGTGCTGCCGCCGAGCGCCGTCACGCGCGTGAGCGAGCACATGGACGACATCGTCCAGTACGTCGCGACCATCGCGCGCAACGGCTTTGCGTACGAGGCCGCAGACCGCTCGGGCGTCTATTTCAGCACGCGGCAGCTCGGCGACGCGTACGGCAAGCTCGACCCGGCGCGGCTCAAGGAGCTCGCGAGGGCGTCTCCGGGCGACGGGGACGTCGTCGTGGAGGAAGAGGAGGCGGACGCGGACGACGGCGTCAAGCGCGACCCGCGCGACTTTGCGCTGTGGAAGGCGACCAAGGACGCGGCGCACGAGCCGTCGTGGGACTCGCCGTGGGGCCTCGGGCGCCCGGGCTGGCACATCGAGTGCTCGGCGATGATCCACCGCGTGCTGGGCGCGCGCCTGGACGTCCACTCGGGCGGCGTGGACCTCAAGTTCCCGCACCACAACAACGAGATCGCGCAGTGCGAGGCCCACAACTGCTCGCACCACCACGGGGACGACGACGACTGGTGCCGCCACTTTATCCACTTTGGTCACCTCTACATCCGCGGGCTCAAGATGTCCAAGTCGCTCAAGAACTTCATCTCTATCAAGGAGTTCCTCGCCGCGAACGGCCGCGACGCCGCCGACCGATTCCGCATCTTCTGCCTGCAGTACAAGTACCGCGCGAACATCCACTACTCGGAGGACCGCATGCGCGACGCCGTGGCTGTGGCCGACCGCCTGCGCGGCTTCCTGCGCAACGTCGACGCCTACGGCACGCAGACGCACGCGGCGACGCGGAAGCGCTGCGAGCCGCACGATCTCGCGCTGCTCGCGTTGCTCTATGATACGCGCGTGGCGTTTGACGCGGCGCTGCGCGACGACTTTGACACGCCCGCAGCACTGGGCCACGTGCTCGAGTTGCTGCGCCGCGCCAACGAGTACCTGCTCCACCACGGCGAGAACAGCCCCTCGGAGGTGCTCTGGACCGTCACCAGCTTTGTGCTCGACGTGCTCGACACGTTTGGGCTCGAGAACTTGTTGGGAGAGTTTGCGTACTTGCGCGAGGCGCTCAAGACCAGCGCGTCCTACGCACGCGATGGCGCGTCGTCGTCGGCTCCAGTGGCTGCATCGTCGTCCGCCAACGGCGGCGACCACGCAAACGATCTGTCGTCGCACGACGTGCTCCAGTCGCTGATCGCGTTCCGCGCGGCGATTCGGGAGCAGGCGCTGCTGGATCCGAGCGCGGCGTCGAATGCCCACATTATCAAGCTGTGCGACGCGCTCCGCGACGACCAACTGCCGACGCTGGGCGTCCAACTCGAGGATCTCGCGCCCGGGCGATCAGTGTTCAAGCTGCTCACGGAAGAGGAGCGGCGCGAGCTCCACGAAGCTCAGGCGGCGGAAGACGAAGCCGCCAAGCGCAAGCACGAGGCGCTGCTGGCCAAGCAGCGCGAGTTCGACGTGCTCATGCAGATTGCGCCAGGCCAATTGTTCCGTGCGCACCATGAGTTCGCCGGCAAGTATTCGCAGTTTGACGTGGATGGCGTACCCACGCACGAAGCCGAGACCAACGAGCCGCTGACCAAGTCGCAGCGCAAGAAGCTCGTCAAGCGGTTCGAGAAGCACGCCAAATCGTACGCCAAGTACTGGGCCGACAAGGACACGACCACATAGACAAAAGAAAGAAAAGAGACATGTTCAGAAACACACACGCGCTGACCGACACATTTGAGGAAGCCCATCCTGCGTCGGCGCGATAGATGTAGAGCAAACAACTAGCAGGCCACGGCGGCGTCCGTGTTGGTGGTCGGCGGCGCCGGCACGTGCGAGAGCTTGGACGTGTTGGAGCTCACGTACGAGTAGCCCAGTCGCTGGTGCTGGCGCTGGCGCCAGACCAGCAACGCGGCCACGCACGCGCCGGCAATCGCCGCGACCAGTACAAACATCGGCGCATTGCCGCTGCCGAACGGAGAGCCGGTCGCCGCGGAGACCGCCAGCGCCGCGGCGGTGGCGGCATCCGCGTCGTCGTAGCAGACCGTGTCCTGGTAGCGCAGCGTGTTGATGCCGTTGGCGTGCTCGATCGCCACAACGCAGTCCTTGGCGTTGCCGCCTTGCACGCGGAAGCGCACGTAGTGCATGGTGTCGCGGTCGGTGATGGGCTTGCCGGCGGCGTCGAACGCCAGGTCCTGCGCCTCGGCGGCGTCGTAGAACACGTGGAGCGAGTGGTTGTGGACGTACGCCGGCGGCGCCGAGTGGAAGATCTGCCGCTGGATGTACGGCGGGATGTTCTTGGTCGACTCGTTGCGGCGCGGCAGGTCGATGTGCTCGAGCACATCGCACGCGAGCTGCAGAGACGGCGCTGCTGGGGCGTCAGCGAGTTGCGCCTCCGCGGCGGCGCCCAGCGCGTCGGTTGAGACGTTGTAGCAGTCCATCGTGAGCCGCAGCACCGTGACGTGCGGGCGGGTGCGGCCTTGCATCGACGAGTCGAACTGGTAGGTCATGAGCAGGAAGATGCGGTACTGCTGCGACAGCGTCTCCTCCACAAAGTCAATCCCGAGGCCGCCTGTGGACAGCTCCTTCTCCATCATCTCGGGGCGGACATCAGTACGCTGGCAAACCAGGAGTCAAGAGTCTTTGATGAAGGGACAGGGAGCAGATATAGAACGACAGGGTCAGCGAACCTCACCTCGACCTTGATGACGCTCGACACGTTGGCCCGCAGCGACGAGCGCTTCATCTCCTCTGCGTAAAGCGTCTGGAAGCGGCTGACGATGTCGGTCACGATGGGCTCGGTGGGTGCGATGGGCGAGAACACGTCTTTGGCTTTGGTGGAGTTGGCCCCCTCGGTCTCGGGGTCCTTCAGCACGGCGTTGGGCGCCGGTGGCGCGGGCTCGAGCGGCGGTTCGTCGTTGGCGTCGACGCCCCAGAGCGACGCCGCGAGCAGCGCGGCCGCAGCCATCGTGGCGGAGAGAAGCTTCATGTGGTCCTAAGAGAACGCAGGGGCCGAGGGAAAATGGAAAAATGGCGGTGGGCGGATCTTTGACATCCATCCTTTCAAGATCGCGTCTCTTCGCGGCGGGTCGGGTTCTCCACGGGATCATGTGAGACCCAAATCAGGCAAAAGCCTTGTTGAAGCTCCTCAAGTTGAGGAGCTCTTCACACTGAATCAGGAAATGTAGCCATCTGGGACAGCAAGTTGGCGTTTCGACGGCTCTTGACGGGAGCGAAACCAACCATTGCGAGCGAAACTGATGCTGAGGCCCATGTCCGTTCCGTTTTGTGCCCCTAGAAGCGCCCCCACAACAAGAGCGAGTACGCGACAGAAGCGAATCGGAGAGCCTAGTACGTGTCCAATGCAGCAGCCCAAGGTCGTGCTCTTCCAGGGCCAGGCGGACAACAGCCTCGGCGCGCAGAGCGAGCTCGACCTCGATCTCTACGACACGGATGAGGTGCCCGACTCGCCGACGCAGCACCCGGCCATGTCGCTGAGCGGACTGCCGTCGATCCTCAACCGCGACTCGGTCGCGGCCCCGCCGCGGTACGCGCGCGCTGCGCCGATCAAGGAGCATCAGCCCAGCGACGTGTCCTTCCAGGAGACCGCCAGCTCGGCCGGAGGCTCGGGCAGCACGCGCCGCCTGTTTGGGAACCGCCCCGTGAATCCGCACCCGAACATCCGCACCGACTTTACGACGACTGGCGGCGGTGGCAGCGGTGGTGGCGGCGATTACGACGGCAGCACGACGCCGTACTTGGACGACACCTACGAGGCGTTGGACACGCCGCCCGGCGAGCCGCCGTTCGCGCGCCCCGAGGAGCTCGTGCACCCGGCGTACGGGCAGCCCATCCGCAAGGAGCTGTCAATGCGCGCCGAGTGGCTCATCGGGCTGGTCATCGTCGGCATCGGGCTCGGCATCGCGATCGGCAGCCAGTCGCCGGACGACCAGTTGGCCTACTGGCTCTCGACCATCGGCGACCTGTACGTGCGCATGACCGCGTGCCTCACGCTGCCCATGGCGTTCTGCCAGGTAGTCACCTGCACGGCTGAGCTCACCAACAGCGCCCGGCTGCGCCGCACGTGGCGCTACACGATCCTCTACTTCGTGCTCACGGCGTTTCTGTCATCGTGGCTCGGCATCCTGAGCGCGGCCATGTTCCAGTCGCACTTCCAGCGCCACGCCGCCAAGGACTACCGCCTGCCGCACCCCAAGTTCGCGTTCAAGTGCGCGGACGGCCACTATATCGAACTGCAGCCGTCGGGCGTGCTGGGCTGCACGGCCACGGAGATGTCCAAGAACACGACGTTCCCGCGCATGGTGGACATCTATCAGCGACTGGGGCTCGAGGACTCGGTCGGCAACGTCAACGCGAGCGGCTACTTTTTTGCGATGGTCGACATCTTCTTCCCGATCAACATCGTCAAGGCGCTCGCACGCGACAACTTCCTCAGCTCGCTGATCGTCGCGATCATCCTGGGCGTCGCGATCGGCAAGAGCTACACGTGCCCGGCGGGCGAGATCCGCCGCAGCCGCAACCCGCTCTTCCGGCTGCTCACGCACATCTACTTGTCGATCTTCGCCATGGGTGAGTGGGTCCAGACGCTCGCGCTGTGGGCCACAGTGCCCATTCTTTGCGGCGCCGTACTCACGATGCCCGACGTGACCGAAACGCTGTCGCTCTCGCGCTACTACATCGCGGCCGTGGTCGTCGCCGGGCTAGGGCAGTGCCTCGTGCTCATGCCGCTCATGTACTTTGTCATCACGCGGCAGAACCCGTACCGCTGGCTCGGCAAGATGCTCGCGCCCATCAGCTACGGCATGGTCCTCCAGAACGCGTTCCTCTCGCTGCCCATGGCCACCAAGGCCGCGCTGCGCTCGAACGAGATCTCGCCGGGCGTCTTCGGAGCCGTCTACCCGGTGCTTAGCGCGCTCAACCGCAGCCACTTTGCGCTTGGCTGCCCGACCGCGATCCTCTACGTCGCCGCGTTTTCGGGCTGCACGATCGAGATGAACGCCGCCAACGTGCTCCACATGTTTGCGCTCACGCTGCTCGGCTGCTTCGGCGACACGGCGCTGCCGCGCACGGGCATGGCGTTCTTCCTCATGATGTGGCGCGCCTTCTGCGAGAACGAAGACACGCCGTCGAGCGTGCTCATGATCGCGACCATCGGCATCCTCATCTACCGCGTGTCGGCGTGCGTCGGCACGGCCACCAACGTGCTGCTCATGCGCCTCATCGCACACGTCGTCGAGCGCGACGACCACAAGCTCCAGCAGATGATCGACGACGCGTTCCACCACCGCGACTCGGCCTCGGTCGAGTCGTCGACGCCAATCGCATCGCCCCCTTCCACTCAATGATCCCCTGGCCGAACACGGAACCTCACGACCGTGTCTGCTGCGTGTCGATCGCGAGCGCCGTGGTATATTTCCGCATATTTTCTCTACAATACAAAAAACAAGTCTGCCAGGGCACTCGGTGTAATTCGTTCATGGACGTGTTGGTTGGTGGGCTCATGGGAATACCGGCTAGGCGTTCACGAGGAGGATGAGGAACACGACGCCCAGCGGCGCGTACACGGACCGCTGGAGCAAGACGAGGATGATGATCAGCAGCGGCAGCAGCTGCAGCCACTCGCGAAAGGTCAGCGCCGTCACGTCCCCGTAGCTGTACGGGATCGGAAGCCGACGAAAGTACCGCGGCACGTCGCGCTGTAGGGGCATCAAGTTGACGGTGAGGTCGCAGTCCTCCATCTCGACAGAGCTGCGGATTGAAAAAAGACGCACCGTGAGGAAGCGGCGCAGCTCGCGCATGACGGTCTTGCCGCCGTCGTCGTGCTGCACGCCGATCGTGCGGTCGCAAAAGTTGGTGAAGCGCCGTGTTGCACGTCGCATCTTGTCGAATGCGCCGCGCACGGCGCCGCGCGGGCGTCGCTGGAAGATCGCCATGCCGGTCGCTCTTCTGTTTTCTTTCTGGTCCAAGAGGTACCTGTACAGCCTGAGATCTGAGACATGTGTCCGAGCACTTTCAAGCGACATTTTGTCGAAGCTTCACCTTCGTGCAACATTACAGATGGATATATTTCGGCCCGATCAGACTGGTCTGGTCGGAAACTGCAACATCCCGCGCTGGTGTGTGACGGCGCTGCAGCTCCGGTTGACACACCGCCGCCGCCGAGCGCCGCAGCAGCGACCACCGCGCCTATCACCACCGCCATCCGCGCGGCCGCCATGAGCATGCGCGTGCACAATGCCGACCACTTTGAGGAGCTCCGCCAGACGGCGCTGCGCGAGTCGTCGTCGCCGCGGAGGTGCGCTGCTCTGTTGCATGTTTCACTCTTCCTATCTCATAACGTCTACTGACGCCCTTGTCACTTGCTACCATCGCATCCAGCTCTGGCTCTCCGCTGAGCTCTGGCGGGCGCCACTCGTTCGGCTCGCCGACGGGCAGCTCGGGCATGTCGTACGCATCCGAGCTGCTGCGCGAGACCCAGCAAAAGCGCGTGGCCATGAAGCACGACTTGTACATGCGCGAGCAAGACGCGCTCCAGAAGAAGCTCGACGAGAGCATCGCCGAGAACCTCCAGAAGCAGCGCACCAAGCGCGAGGCGCAGTTCATGAAGCTCTGGAAGGAGGTCGAGGACGGCAAGTCGCTGGCCGAGGAGCTCCGCGAGAAGATGGACATGCAGGACCAGTCCAAGCAGCGGCAGGTGCAGCGCATGCACGCCGAGTGGAGCGCCGACGTGTACCACAAGCTGAACGACCCGATCGTCCACAAGGTCGCGGCCGTGGACGGCCGACAGATCAACGCGCAGAAGCACGACGCGTACCAAAAGTTCCTCGACATCACCAACAAGAAAGGCGGGCTCTTCCGCGACATCATCATCGAGAGCGAGTACAACCCGCTGAGCGACCTCAAGTGCCTCACGTACCACACGCCCGTGGACGACCCGGTGAAGCGCGTGATCCGCCGGCGCGAGGAGGAGGACGCGATCGCGCGCGAAGGTGCGGGCAAGGGCTCCCGAGCGCCGGCATCCTCTTCGTCGTTGTGCCGCGACGACAACCTCGACACGAAGCTCTGGTCGCAGGGCGTGTTCGAGAGCACGCCGTACGGGTACTTCCACAAGCTCATGAGCAGCCGCCCGACGTCCGACGGCTCGGTCAAGACGCACGCGTCGCGCGTCAAGTTGGACCACTACAACGTCGAGGTCGGGCCCGAGGCGCTGCGGCGCGAGCTGCCCAAGGGCAAGCGCACGGCCTTCGACAGCACGATCACGATCCCCAAGACCACCATCGAGCTGAGGTAATGGCGGATAACCGGCCAATAGACCAACCGAGCGAGAGAGAGAGAGAGCGAGGGGAGTGACTGGTGCTTGGGGGAGGAAGGGAATCTTGGGGCTTTGGTGCTTGGGTGGGTCTGAAGCACCCGATGATGGCTGCGTCACGCGCGTGGAATCAGTCCATCCGCGCGGCGTCATCACCACCACCTCAGACACGAAGAAGGGGTAGGGCAGATCTGCCGAGGTTCGAATTTGGGACACGCAACACTTGGAGTTTGTATGAGGTGGTGGGATCCCCCTACCCCTTCTGATTGGATGCGGGATTTTTTGTCCCGAATGGGGGGAACCCCGTTCCGGATCCAGATCCTGCCCCATGTTTTTGTTCCAGTTGGCCGCGCTCCAAGCAGCATCCAAAGGAGGCTTCCTTGGGGGTCTGCTCTCCGCCAGCAGCCCACTCGCTCGCCCCAGCGGTTCACAATTCTTCCGGCCGGCCAAGCGCACAAGCTCCACCACAAAGACACGTACGTGCGACTTTCGCTTGCTCGCTGGCATGACACGCGCGCGGTTGCGTGGGACGGGCACGCGGACGGGCGAAGGGGGTGGCAGGGAACACGCAAATTGTGTTCTCCGCTTCGTTCTCCTCCTCCGTCGTGTTCTCCTCCCCTCCGCCGCGCTCTAGTCGCGTGTCCACGAAGAGTTCACTTATTAACCTGCGCTCTCTGTGCTACAGACTTCACCCCTTCTCCTCTTCATCACCATGGCGGGCGCGATTGGACTCCGACAGCAGGGCGTGGAGTACGTTTGGCTGCTGTCTGTTGTTGGCTCCTCCGTCGTAGAACGCTCCCCGCTGACCTCTGTGTCCTCCTTTGGTTCCTCTCCCTAGACTCGAGAGCATCATGCGCTCCACCGAGGGCGTGAACCGCAAGACCAAGATCGTGTGCACGCTCGGCCCGGCGTGCTGGTCGCAGGAGACGCTCGGCGAGCTCATCGACGCCGGCATGAACGTCGCGCGCCTCAACTTCTCGCACGGCGACCACGCCGGCCACGCCGAGACGCTGGGCCGCCTGCGCGGCGCGCTCGCGAGCCGCCCGCACAAGAACGTGGCCGTGATGCTGGACACCAAGGGCCCGGAGATCCGCACGGGCTTCCTCGCCAACAAGGACAAGGCCGTGATCAAGAAGGGCTCGCTTGTCGAGTTCACGACCGACTACGAGTTCCTCGGCGACGAGACCAAGATCGCGTGCTCGTACCCGGAGCTGCCGCAGACCGTGAGCGTCGGCGGCAAGATCCTCGTGGCCGACGGCTCGCTCGTGTTCACGGTCGTCGAGATCAAGGAGACCTCGGTGATCGCCTCGGCCGACAACTCGGCCACGATCGGCGAGCGCAAGAACATGAACCTCCCGGGCGCCAAGGTGCTGCTGCCCACGCTCACGGCCAAGGACGAGGACGACCTCATCAACTTTGGCCTCGTCCAGGGCGTCGACTTCATCGCCGCGTCGTTTGTGCGCACGGCGCAGGACATTGACAACATCCGCTCGGTGCTTGGCCCGCGCGGCCGCGCGATCAAGATCATCGCCAAGATCGAGAGCCAGGAGGGCCTCGAGAACTACGACGAGATCCTCGAGAAGACGGACGGCATCATGGTCGCGCGTGGCGATTTGGGCATGGAGATCCCGCCGGAGAAGGTCTTTTTGGCGCAGAAGATGATGATCCGCAAGGCCAACATCGCCGGCAAGCCCGTGGTCACGGCCACGCAGATGCTCGAGTCGATGATCAAGTCGCCGCGCCCGACGCGCGCCGAGTGCACGGACGTTGCGAACGCCGTGCTGGACGGCTCGGACTGCGTCATGCTCTCGGGCGAGACCGCGAACGGCGAGTACCCGCTCGAGGCCGTGCAGATGATGAGCAAGATTTGCGTGCAGGCCGAGGGCGCGATCCACTACGACGAGCTCTACCAGGCGCTGCGCAACAGCGTGCTCGAGACCGCCGGTGCCATGAGCACGCAGGAGGCCATCGCGTCGTCCGCCGTCAAGACCGCGATCGACATTTGCGCCAAGATGATCGTCGTGCTCACCGAGACGGGCACGACCGCGCGCTTGATCTCCAAGTACCGCCCGTCGCAGCCGATTCTCGTGCTCACGGCGCTCGGCGAGACCGCGCGCCAGTCGGAGGGCGTGCTCAAGGGCACGCAGGCCCGCGTCATGGGCTCGATGATCGGCACCGACTCGATCCTGTACCGCGCGACCGACCTCGGCAAGCAGTTCGGCTGGATCAAGAAGGGCGACACGGTCGTGGCCATCCACGGCATGCAGGAGGCCCGCGCCGGCTCGACCAACATGCTCAAGGTGCTCATTGTCGATTAAGCTGTCCCCAAACCACCCGTCCGAATACTACGTGAGAAAAGCGAATGCTGGCGAACGCAGACAACGCACGCGGCGCATTTCCGCATCGGAGGCGTAAATGCAGGGCGACAGAAGAAGAGGTGAAAGGATGCGGCCTGGCCACGATGGGCCTCTGACGCTGCGCTTACGCGATCGCCCCCGATACGCGGAGGAAGACACACACACAAAAAAAGCTAAAATGTACTACTGTTGAACGTTCGCATTTCGCACGTCCTCGACTGCTCCTCAGCCTGAGGAGCAGGACCTCAGGTTCCTCCATCCAGTTGTTGTAAACATCTCGTGTCGGTGGCTCCCTCTCAACGACTGCGTTGTTGTGGTCTGTCTTGAGATCCATGGAGGCCATCATGGAAGTCGTGGATGCTTGGTGATGTGGAAGTATGGTTCCTGATTCTATCCAGTCGACACCCCGTTGCAGTCGTACATACATATTGTACTAGTATTGGGCTCGGTCAGCGACCGGGCGAGCACAGAGCCCCGGAGCCGTGGCCAACCTTGCGCTTTGCCCAAAAGACCTCACTGGGGGTCACTCGCATCACTTCTCCAAGGGCGACGATCGGTCACGCTCAAAGTCGCATTGGGGCCAATGAGCTGGAGTGAACCCAACTCATCAGTCCTTGTTTGTGAACCCACCGCGCCACTTGAAGGGCTAGGATCATCATCCACAATCATTCCTTACAAAAAGTTCGGAAAAACCAGGATATTTCGACCCAATGCAGTACATTTTGTGGATGTTGCGGTTATAATCAAATCACACCACTGATTTAGCATTTATTCGGTGAGACGGAAGTGACATGGAGGTTTGTTTACAAAACCATTAAGGAAGAGGATGACCACCGGCATCCCTGCTTCTCTGTCGCCCCACGTCCGTAGCGGTCACTTGCCAAGTTGCGACGCATCCCCGAGAGTGTGATGATCGTCGTGGACCCCGCGGTCGCGGCCCTGAAGAAGCTGCCGCCCTGGGCGGTCGCGCTCGGCGGCGCCCTCGCCGTGATCGCGGCACTCGCCGTGAGCGGGAAGCGGAAGCGCCTCAAGGGCGTCAAGCCGCGCAAGGTCCACTCGCTGGGCACGAGCGTGCCAGTCGTCGGCGACATGCTCGAGGTGAACCGCCACCTGGTCATGCGCCACGAGTGGCTCACGGCGCAGAGCCGGCGCTTCGGCTTCGAGCCCTGGCAGATCCGCATCCCGGGCACGCCGGCGATGATCGTGGTGACGGACCCCGCGGTCGTCGAGGCCGTCATGGTCTCGCAGTTTGACACCTTTGCCAAGGGCACGCAGCACCGCGAGATCCTCCACGACCTCCTAGGCGACGGGCTCGTGAACCTCGACGGCGAGCCGTGGTACCACCAGCGCAAGACCGCGGCCAAGTTCTTCTCGGCGCGCACGCTGCGGCTGTGCATGATGCACACCATGCAGCGCAACATGCAGCAAGTGTACGACGCGCTGGACCGCGTGAGCGACACCGAAGAGCTCGCGAATCTCACGAGCCTGCTCCACCAGTTCACGCTGCAGACCTTCCTCGAGGTCGGCGTGGGCATCGACGCGCCCATCATCGGCGCGGCCGAGCCCGCGGCGTTCAAGGCGCTGGACGACGCCGTCGCGATCATCATGAAGCGGCGCCTCGTGCCGCGGTACGTGTGGCGGCTGCAGCGCTGGCTCAACGTTGGGCCCGAGAAGAAGGTCCGCGAGTGCATGGATATCGTCTACGCGTACGTCACTGGGCTGATCGAGCAGTCGCTCACCGACAAGGGTAACGCCGGCTCGCTCCCGCAGCGGGATCAGGACGAACAGATCCGCACGGCGGTGGATCTCTTCGTCGAGCACAGCAACGAAGACAAGGCCGGACTGCGGCCGCGCGACCTGGTCGACTTTGTGCTCAACTTTGTGATCGCGGCGCGCGACACGTCCTCGGTGGCCACGATGTGGCTCTTCTACCGGCTCAGCAAGCACCCGGACGTCGAGGCCAAGATCCGCAAGGAGCTCGCGGTCAAGCTGCCGCCGCTCGGCGTGGCCGCTGACGGCTACATCACGGGCGACCACGTGCAGCAGCTCGTGTTCCTCGAGGCGACGATCAAAGAGACGCTGCGGCTTCACCCGGCGTTCCCGTTCGTGGTCCGCCAGGCGCAGCAGGACACGGTGATCGACGGCGACCTGTTCGTGCGCAAGGGCCAGGCCGTGGCCATGTCGATCTACGCGATGGCGCGTAATCCGCGCGTGTGGGGGCCCGACGCGGCCGAGTTCAAGCCCGAGCGCTGGATCGACGCCAAGACCGGCGAGCTCCTCACGGTGCCGGCGACCAAGTTCTTCACGTTCAGCGCCGGCCCGCGCGTGTGCCTCGGCATGAAGCTCGCGATGCTCAACCTGCGCGTGCTTGCGGCCAACCTGATCCACCGGTACAAGTTCGAGGTCGACCCGCGCCACGACGGCGCCCACGTCAACGCCATCGTGCTCGTCATGAGGCAGGATCTCATGGCCAAGGTCCAGCGCGTATAGAGGTGATAGGTGATGGAGGTGTTGCATTCAAACGACGTGCCTTGAACTACACATGCCATCCCTGCTGCTTGATGCCGGAATGCAACATTGTGGCTGGTCGGCGCCGCGATCCCATGATAGAAAACAGAGCATGAAAGAAATACCGTATATCAGCCGTTTTGAACCATGTTTCCCCTGTCTTCCATCATGCGGGCTTCTTCACATGGCCGCGCTCATCTCGTATCGACGCGTACGCTGTACAACTCATCAGCAGTCCCTACACGCTATGCTGCCGTGCTCCCATCTATCAACATTGGATGCACCATTCAACGGTTTTGGATGACCATGGCTCAACCATCCGGCGTCCTCATCTTCAACAGACCTACACTCAGACGATCCACTTGTAGACCCGGCAATCACGCGCTCGTCCACTGGAATTCTCGAGGCTGCCCATCGCCGTGGACCCCTTCGTTGACCAGCACGTCGCCACTGGGATACGTGAGGCGGCTCATCGTCGTGGACCACTACGTTGACTAGCCGGTCGCAACGAGCGACTGGGTGGTCAGCACAAGCTTCCACCAGTCAGGCGCCATTCCCTCCGGGAGGAGGTTGTTGCGGCCGCGACATCCATGGTCGAGGCCAGACCCCTCCGTTCCCAATAGGTCGACGGAGAGGCCAGACCCCTCCGTTCCCAATAGGTCGCAGCTGCCACGGCTGGCTAGGCTCCTGGGTCGTTTTTGGAATGTAGAGGTCGATCCAACCGGCGCGAGATAACGCATCCAGGCATGCGCGCGATCAGCGATCCGCGATCCGCACGAGCAAGAAACAGAAAAAAACAATAAAAAACATGCTGCCTGTTGAACCTTCGCTCTTCTCTCTGGTTTCTTTCGTGTGGACTTCGTCACATGGCTGCGCTCATCTCGTGGCGGCGCGTACCGCTCAGCAGCAGCGCCGCCGCCGTCTCTGAAGCCTTAGTCGTTTGTGGGGCGCCCGCCTTTGTGTCTCCGTGGCGAATCCGTTGCCGAGACGCCGCTGCGACGGGCGTCACAGTCGCCTTGGCCCGCGTGACGAGCCGGCGTCGCGCGTTTGCTGCCCCTGTTGCCGACGGCTCGGTGAGCAGCGCGCGGATCTGCTCTTTGCCGACGATGCGGATCAGCAAACGCAGCAGCTCGCGCTCGCGAGGCGTCGGTGATGAGGGCGTTGCCACCGAGTGTTTGCTGCTCTTGCCACGGGCCTCGCTCACCCGCGTCTCTGACGCCTGGAGCTGCTCTTGGAGACGCGCGGTCTCGCGTCGCCAGGCGTCTTCGGCCTCAATCCGTGCATGGAGAAGCGCGCGCACTTGGCGCTGCAGCTCGCCCACGTCCGACGAGAGCCGCAGCTGCGAATCGCCATCAGCTGGATTATCATCACTGTCATCGTCGCCATCATCTCCGTGCGCGTCCTCTTCGTGAAAAGTCCCGTCGCCGCGTCTCTGGTGGTGCGTCCGAAACGAATTGCCCAGCTCTACACTCCCAAGCGACGTCGTTGAGCCCATTCGCAGAGCCCGTGCTCGAGCACGCCGCAGCCGCGCGCGCTCATCGTCCGTGGCCTCTTCCTCGTCTGCATCGTCGTCATCTCCACATTCGCCTCGTTCCTCCGCCCCAGATGATGCCCCATCGTCACTGCCATCGCTATCGTAGTCGCGCGGGCTCTCTGGTGAGCTGGGCAGCCCGAAGCGGCCGGGAGACGCGAGCTCGTCCAACGACGGTGTGCTGCTCGCGCGCCGTCGAAACAGCCGTAGCGACGGTCGACTCGAGGAGCGGCCCGTGGCCACGACCGGCGCCCCCTTCCTTGTCTCGTGTCCCATCGCCACCTTGGCAGGCGCGCGGAAGCCAAGACGGTTCATTCACGTGGGTGCGTGAGCCGATGCTGGTGTCTTGCGGATCAAATGAGAGAATGCCGTATGCTCCAAAAGCGATCACTGTCAGCTATTAGTGCTACTACGTGTTTCTAACTTGAGACGGCCGCCGCTTCATTGGTTCTGGTTCCGACAACCAGCGAAGAATAGAGGCGACTTCTCTTCCAGTGTCAACGCAGAGACAGCATCACGCTTCGACATGTCGAGCGCCAAGGCCGGTGCGAAGGCTGGCGCGGCGGCCGCGTCTCCCCCTGCTGACACGACGCCGCCTCAGACTGCCGTACTGCTCGTACAGGTCGAAGCGCTGGGCGCGGACGACGCGATCCGCACTGAGCTCAAAAAGAAGGGCTTCACGATCGCGCAGCAGGCGCTCGTATACTTCACGCCAGAGGACGCGCGCCACTTTGTCGCCGTCGTGAGCAACCCGGAGAGCGCGATCCACGCCAAGCCCACGACGCCCCGCGCAGACAATGACACCGACCGCAGCCCTCCAGGCAGCAGCAGTGGACGGCTCGCAGAGCCCACGGACGCCACGTCACCACGCGACAAAACTGTGGCGACACCACGCGAGAAGAAGCAGCAACTGCCACCGGATGAGGATGCGATCCGCGGGCTCGCGGGCGGCCCCGTGCTGATGCTCGTCGTGGAGAAACCGCAGGCCGTCGCGGACCTGCAGGAGCTCGTCGGCCCAGCGACGCCCGAGGCGTGGGCGGCAGTGCCCACCTGTCTGCGCGCGCGATTCGGTGAGGAAACCGTGCGGATCGGCGCGCGGTGTACGGCCCAGGAGGCCACGGCCGCGGCCGAAGTGGCGTTCTTGCTCGCCCATACACAGCCGCCGTCCGCTACGCACCACCACCACCAGCAGCAGCGCAGCGCTGACGATCACGACGCCAAGTCGGCGGCCGTGGATCTCGACCAACTGCTCGCATTCCTCTTCCCGCCACACGTACTCCACCCCAACTCGACTGGCCGGCTCATCGTGTTTGGGTTGTACGGTCCGCTCGACGGCCGTGCACAGCTCCGAGCGGGCGAAAAAGGCCTCCACGTCGTCACGGACCGTGAGCTCGATGCCATGTCGAGCCGCATGGAGCGCGAGGACATCCTCAACGTGTACGACATGTGCTCGCTGTCGCAAGAAGAGGAGGAGGACGTGCTCCGCACCGTGGACGGCGGGCTCAAGGCGTTCCCGCGGTACACCAAGCGCGACGTCGAGAAAATGTTCGCCAACCTGCCGCGCGGCACCGACGGCACGCTCAGCTTCCACGACATGCAAGCGTACGTAGTTTTTGCACATGCACAAGGGCATGCTTCGTCTCGATCACTCACACTTTGTTGTTGTAGCGCGATCATGAAGGAGCGCTGCCGCCGCGTGCTGTGTATGAAGGAGCGCGTCCACCCGGCCCTCGCAGCGCCCGTGCAGAACAAGTTCCGGCAGACCATGACGCGCATCATGAAGACCAAGGACGAGGTCGCGCCGGTGACCATGTTCCTCAAGGACCTCGGGTTCACCGGCGCCGAGAACGCGACACTCGTGGCGCGGCTGCTGAGCAACCACTCGTTCCAGATCTGCCAAATGGACGACGGCAACTCGCCCGAGCTCACGCAGAACGTGCGACTGCTGCGGGACCACATCCACAAGCCGGGCGATCCACGCGCCCCGTGGAACCCCAACACGATCTCCCGGAAATGAACTTCGTATCGCCCAGCTTGAGATTCTTTTTAACTCCGGTGCTGCCACAACACATGCCACATGCCTGGAAAGCATGTCCACCTGCCACTGACGGCACCATGTAGATGTGGTTCCACCGCCAAACCATGCCACGACACACATCGAGAAGACGACCGTGCTCCTCAACGAAACTCGACAACGGATATTCTCTATGGGTTACCTTGGGGGATTGGTTTGGTTTGTATTCATGGCGACAGGTACTTGTATCTTGCTCTAGGCCGAGGCGTTCGCGGCGGTCTTCCGCTTCTTCTTGTTGGCTGCGCCACTGGAGGGAGCCGCAGCGATCTCCTCCACGAAGCCCGTGCGCTCTTCGTCGATCTGTCGTTTTAAATACTTCATACCCGCGAGGTTGAAGCCCATGCGATTCTTGTTCTCCACGAGCTGCGTTCGCAGGCGTTGCCAGAGCAGCTCGAGCTCGTTGAACAGCGTCTTGCGCTGGCTGATGGCACCGTGATGGAGCTTGAGCAGGTACAGCAGCACCTGGCAGCAGAACTCGACCTCCAAGTGGTTCGAGATAGTCTGCAGCAACAGCCCGATCAACTTCTCCACGTACTCGAACGGCAGTACGATCAGCGCCTCTTCCATGTCGTGCGGGCGGATACGGCGTAGCGTGTGGAGGATGTACTTGAGCGGCGAGTACCCGAGCAGCATGATGTTGGGTGTGCGGCGGGGGAGCGCGGCGGCCGCGCTCTCGCTTTCGTCACCCTCCGCCTTCTTGCTCTTCTTAGCCAGCTCCTTGGCCTTCTTCTCGTGGAGCTTCTCGAACTCGGCAATGTCCTTGAGCTCCTTGTCAGCCAGTTCAATCGCCTCCATCAAGCTCTCGGCCGCGCGCACCGACTCGATGGTCTTCTTGGTGGCCGACGCCGAGTTTTCCGTGACGTCGTCACCTTCGCCGTCCTCCTTGCCCATCGCCGGCACCTTGCGGTTGTTGTTCTCGTTCACGAGCTCCTGCTCGAAGAGCTCCTCTAGCTCCTTCTCCTTCTCTTCCTCGATGAACACCTGGTCCTCCGTGCGCACGTACTTGACGATCGAGCGGTCCTGCGAGCAACTCATCACAAAGCCGCCGTCATTCGAGACAGCGAGGCCCCACACCTCACCGAAGTGCTCCTGGTCGATCTTCAGGATGCGCTCGAAGTGGTCGCCGTCCCAGTACGCGATGCTCTTGTCCTTGGACGAGGTAAAGAAGTAATGGGTCTTCTTGACGAAACGCACGGCCATGATCGAGTCCTGGTGCGCGAAGATCGACTTGTGGCAATCACCGAAGTCCAGACCCCACAGCTTGACGTTCTTGTCGGCCGACGCCGTGACGAGCATGGTGTCATCAGACGAGATGTCCATCGACATGACCGGGAGCTTGTGTCCGTACAGACTCACGAAGAACTTGAGCGAGTCGTCGTGGAAAACCTTCACGGTGCTGTCGAGAAGCGCGATGGCGATCACCAGCTTCTTCGGGTCCTTCGTGTTGGAGAACTTGACGCACAGCACGTCGTCCGTCATCTTGAGCAGTCGCGAGTGGCTCAGGCCGAGGCGGAGCCCTTCGTTCTCGACGCGGTGCATCTCGAAATCCCAAAAGTTGACATGCTGGTCGGCGCCGCCGGTCGCGATACCCTTCCCGTCCGGACGCACATCGATCGACCACACGGCGCTGCCGTTGTGAGCGTTCTCCTCCTTCCAGATGCACTCGCCCGAGTTCAAGTCGAACAGCAACAGCGCACCGAGCTTGGTGCCGACCACGACGTGCATGTTGCCTGGTGCGAACGCCGCCGACAGAGCGAGCGACACACCATCGCTGAGCGTGCGGATGCACTGCATCGAACGTGCATTCCAGATCTTGACAGATGCGCTGGAAAGCGAGAGCACCAGCTGGTCATCCGAGCTGATGGCCACGGCGCGCACATCCGATCGGTGGCCGCTGAGCGCGAGCGTGTGGGCCTTGGCGTACCGCGACTCAAGATCCGCTGCGTTGGGCGTGAGCGAGTACGTCTCAATCGAGTTGTTCTGCAAGCCGAGAAGCAGCGACGTCGTGCCGTCCTTGGCAATGTCCGGGGAGAACGCAAACGACTTGATGCGGTGAGCCGTGCGCACGACACAGAGCAGCTCGAGCTCGTCGGTGGCCGAGTTCTCGTGGTCATCGTCCTGCGGGTCAACGCTCTCGATCACCAGCCCACTGCCTTCGCCGTTCTGCTGCTGCTTCTCGAGCTTCTTCTTGGTCTTTTCGCGCTGACGCTTCTCGCGACGCTGCTGCTTCTTCTTCATCTCCTCCTTCGAGCGCAGCTTGTAGACCTCGACGGTCTTGCCGGCGCTCTGCACGCCGACGAGATCGCCGCGCACGTTGTACGACACACGGATCGCGCGGTCGTTCGTCTGGCGGTAGATCGAGCCCATGAGCTTGAGCCACTCCTCACTGTTGTCGTTGTCTTCGGCCGGGTTCTCGCTCGCCTGGCGCACTTGCCACACGCGCAGCTGGTTATCGGACGCGCCCGTGACGAGACGGTCGCCTGACGGACTCACATCGAGCGACCACACTTCGTTGCGGTGGCCCACGCAGGTCTGCACGCAGTGCTGCGTCTCGAGGTCCCACACTTTGACGAGCGTGTCCTTGGACGCGGACGCGAGCAGCGAGTCGCCCTTGCCGGAGAGGAACGCGAGCGCCGTGACGGCGTCCTTGTGGCCTTTGAGGCGGAAGAGACCGGTCTGGCTCACGACGTCCCACACGATGATGTCCGTGTCGCGCGAGCCGGACGCGAGCAGCGCGCCGTCGCCCTTGTAGCGCAGGCACTCGACCGCTGACTTGTGGCCGTCGAGCGTGACCTCGAGCGCGCCCGTGGCGAAGCGGAAGATGCGCACGGCGCCCGTGGAGTAGCCGGCGGCCACGAACGCGCCGTCGGGGCTGAGCGCGAGCGCCGTGACCTGGCCCGAGGCGGCGTCCTGCGGCGCGCGCAGCTCGCGCACCTTGTTGCCCTGGCGGATGTTCCAGACCACGACGTCCTTGAGCGCCGGCGCGAGCGCGAAGCGGCCGCTCTGGTCGTAGATGACGTTGCCCTCGAGCGCGGCGATGACGCCGAACGCCGCGTCGCGCTCGTAGCGCAGGTACGACTTGACCATGGCGGCGAGAGAGCTGCTGGGGGAATACTGCCCGCCAGCCAAAAAGGCAATCACAATTACCTCCAAAGGGCAACAGCGGCGCCCAACCAACAGCTACAAAAGCACACGAAGCTGGTCCTGTCCAATACAAAGCGCTTTTTGTATTCTTCTTCAAAAGCGCTTTTTAGGTTAATTATAAAGCGCATTTTAGGGATTTGTGCCAGAGCGCGCTGTATTCGGAGCCGCTCCCCTGGTCGTGCCTCACCAACACGAAGGTTTCTTCAAGCAACTTGGGAGGAAGCAAAGCCGCCTCGATCCTCCAGCTCCCGTCGCGCGCGGGCGTCCATCCAGATCTACCGGCTACAGTTGGCAGGCGACAGACACCATGGACTTTCTGCGGCTTCTCTCGGACGACCTCCAGGCGCTGCGCGGCGAGACCAAGAAGAAGTACCCGGTCGTGAAGGAGGCCGTGGACAAGGCGCTCGAGACGCTGCCGTACCTGCAGAAGCAGTACGCGGCGCTGCTGCGCGTGGAGGCGGCGCCCGGGCCGGGCCACCCGCTGTTCAAGAGCGAGAGCGTGCTGCGGCCGTTCCTGCTGGCGTGCAACCACACGAACGCGTCCCACAAGATTATCATCCTCGCGCTCGTGAGCATCCAGCGGCTCGTGAGCTGGGACGCCATCGAGCAGTCGAGCGTCGGCAGCATCCTGCGCGTGCTGCAGATCCAGGCCGAGAAAAACACCCACGTGGACGTGCAGGTCAAGCTGCTGCAGACACTGCTGCAGCTCGTGACGCTCGGCTTCCAGGACAAGCCCGAGCGTCCGGCGTCCGCGTCGACGGCAACGCCAAACAGCGCGTCATCGTCGTCAGCTGTGGGCAGCAACAGTGCAAGTACCGGCGCCGCCAACGACCCTGCGGATGCTGCGATGGCGCCCGCCGAGAATGCGCTTGTGGGCAGCGAAGACCTCGTGATGCAGGCTATTTGGATCTGTATCCATCTCCACGGCGGCAGCAGCAGCGCGAGTTCGGTCGTGGGCAACACGGCAGCGATGACGATCCGTCAGGTCGTGTCCCTCGCGTTCGGGAAGGTGCAGACGAGTCCGGAGGCCAAGCGCGTGGGCGTGTTGGTGTTCCAAGAACTATGCTTTATGAGCCGCGAAGAGAACGGCGTGTGGCTCAAGCGCACGGCGACGTCCCCCATGAGTGTCGCACTTGGAGTGGAGCTCCTGGAGGCCATTCTCGCAGCGCACTCGTCGCTGTTCCGGGATGACGCTGAGTTCTACGGCGTGCTCAAGCAACACGTGTGCTCGCTCGTTCAATCCGCCTTGGAGACGGGGTGCTCCGCCTCGGATATCAAGCAGGCCGGTTCCAACACGGCTGCTTCGATCACCGCGAGTGCTCTTTCTTCTCTGAGCAACTCGTCCAGCGGCAACGGCAGTGGTGGCGGTGGCGGCGGCATGGCGGCTCCCTTTTTTCCGCTCCTCGTGCGCGTGATGCGGCTCGCGAGTGTCGTGTTGTGCAATTTCAGTGATATTTTCCCGGAGGAATGCACTGTGATTCTCCAGAGTTTGGTCGAAATCGTCTCCACCGGTGCCTACTACCAGTCGGGCAGCGCCAAATCGCCGAGCCACGCGAAGCTGACAGCCCACGAAGCAAAGAGCTTTATCAACCACCACAGCAGCTCGAGCTCCTCAGGCCTCGGCGGGTCCTCGAGTGGATCCAATAGCAACAATGCACACTATGCGAACACCAGCTACGTTACGTGGCCAGTTCTTCTTGCACTTGAAGTCATGAACCGTGTGTCTTCGGAACCCACAATGGTCGCTGCTATTTCCAACTACGGCGAGCCCATGCTTCAAGTCATCGCACGGACAGTGTCTTCCGTTGTGACGACCTCACCACCATCAGACTTTCGACTCCAAGGCTCGGATATCGCCCTCTCGACACGCTCCGGCCTAGAATTCCTCAACGACCAAGAGACGCCACCACTCCAGCCTTTCTTCGGCGCAATCCGCGTTGCCGTTACATGTGAGAGTAACCTCATTGCGTCCACTTTTGATTTATCGCGGATGATTGGCGACGACGCAGCTCAGAGTGACATGATTGCGAAGCAGTGCGTGAACGTGATCTCTCCGTTTTGTTTGCACACTTTCACAAGCACGATGCGCAACTGCCGAGAGGTCGAGCTGATCCAGACTTCATTGAAATCGTACCACGTGCTGGCCACGATTGCGTCTCGGTTACGTGCAAACTTGAGCTCTGCAGCGGCTGGGTCGGCTGTGTCCAACTTCAGCGCATCCACTCAGTACGAAGCCACGTCCAAGAAGATGGATGATGTCGCGCTCGCTTGCTTCCGCGCGCTCTGCGCTTTTTCGTTCCCTTTGCCTGAGAGCGTCAAAGGTGTCACAACAAAGTCAGGTGGGTCCGGGAGCGGCAGTGCAGGCAATGGAGCTTCAGGGGTGTCCTCGATAGGCAGCGGGACAAGCGACTTCCACGGCGAAAATGACGAAGAGAACGAATCATATGTGGTGACGTTGACGTGGCGAGAAGTACATGCGATGAAGGCACTCTTCAGCGCGGCTCACATTATGCAGGAAGAAATGGTGGAGGGCGAGTGGTGTGGTCTACTGGATGCGTTTGAGATCATCGTCGGACTCACGGACAGCAAAGTGAAGGGTGGTCAGAACAAAATTCCTACGAAGAACTATCGTATTGGTGCCTTTCGGGTGGAAGATGAGGACGTCGAGCAACAACTGGTGATGTTAGGCAATTCAATTGTCGAGCTGTTTCGAGACGCATTGAAACTGAGTAGCAGCGCTCTCCGGAGGCTCACCGCTGCCCTACGCAAGGTATGCTGGGACCAGCTTGGTCTACCACTACCGCCTAATGTGGGAGCGCAGCTTCCAGCTCGTCGGCCGAGCACCAACATAACCACCACCGCGAGTGAATCTTCACCCAGCGACATGGAGCTGCCGACACTCTCGGCGACGCATCAAATGAAGACGTATCAGAACTTTTTAGGCGTCGGGCTCGCGGGATCGGGTTTGTACCTTCCAAGCTTTGCTCTCCGCATGCTCACCCAGCTTGCAACGAACAGCAAGCGCTGCTTTGAGGACGTCATCAACGAGTTGCTTGTCATGGTGACATATAACGTTCAGCCACCTGCGACTCCAACACAGTTCCCCCAGCTCAACCAATTCCAGGTGTTCGCGACTGACAGCATTCTCCAGCTTATGCAGCGTGCGCTCCAAAATGTCATCAACAGCCTTTCTCCAACAACGAAGCTGCCGAACGACGCAACTCTCGAACAAATGGAGGAACACACAAAAATGTATGAGAAGAGCGAGCCGCATGTCTTCGACCAGCAAGAGCTTTTCAAACCGTTGCTGAAACTAATGCGCAGCGACTTAAAGGACCGCGCGCTCGTCGGAATGCTGGATTTGCTCAATGGAAACGGCCACCTGATCAACATCGGCTGGCCTTTGGTGCTGCAGTCAATCCAAGAAGCGTGTGAGCTCGGCGATGCAAAGACCCAATTGGTCGCGTTCAAATGCCTTCGTGTCATTGTGGATGATTTGCTCGTGTCGATTCCCCGCATGTACCTTCGCCACTGTGTCACATGCATCGGTCGGTTCGCTTGCTGCGCAAAGGATGTCAACATCAGTCTGACTGCGGTGAATGAACTCTGGAGCGTCGCGGATATCATCGGAAAGCAGAAAACCCGTCCACCATCATCGGATGCGGCATCAAGCACATCATCCTACTGGGCGAGTGCATTTGCGGAACTCACTCTTGTAGCCCTGGACGACCGCACTGAAGTTCGAAATTGTGCCATCAACACGTTGTTTGGTACCGGTGTCACCTACGGTGTCCAGTTCGACCTGATCGAATGGAAGCTCTTTATCGATGAAACAGTGCTACCGCTCGCCTCGAAGCTCCACTTGGGTCCGACTATGTTATCGAACGGACCTGATTCCTCCAAGGCTGGAATCGTAATGCACCATTCAAGAGACAGTGCGCAGAAGCAGTGGGATGAATCTCGTGTGTTGATGCTCAACGGTATCAGCCGCGTGCTCCAGACGAACTGCAACGTGCTGCTGTCTCACTCGGAGTGGTTTGCAGTAGTGTGGAACGAACTCCTCCGACTCATTTCACTCAATTCAGCGAGTGGTATGTCGAAGGAAGTGGTTCTTGCGGCCATCAACTCTCTTCAGACGTTGCTTCAGGTCTCTTCAGCAGCGGATTTCGACCAGATTGCCCAGTCTCAGCCTGTTCGTGCCGGCGCCGGTATGCGAGTCGTCGGAGGGGCCCTTGTGTCAACCGCTGGGGTTGCGTCCCCAGCAAGTGCAGCAGCTCATGCTGCTAAACGCTCAACCTCCATTGCTACCCCAGTGACGCGTAATCCCGTTCTATGGGAGAGTGCATTCAACCAGATGCTACGCCTGTGTGACGAGCGGGCATCAGCTGCTGCGGGTGGTCTGAAGGAAGAGGAAGAACAGGAAATTGCCAGCGCGGTGGTTTCCGTCGTTGTTACACTGTACTCTCAGGCAAAGGAGTTTGAGTTCAAGGATGAGCGAAACGTGTTCCGGGTTCTGGAGCTGTTCGAAACGCTAGTCACCCGCCACGTGCTTACGGAAGACGTCAACTTGAAGGTCTCATCCAATATAACGACGAATAGCCTCCAGTCTCGCGTCCTCAATGCCTTCGAAGAGTGCGGATCGTTTGCTGCCCACCCGGAAGTCCACGAGAAGGCGCTTGGTCAGCTTGTGCGGTATGTAACGATCTCTGCGACAAGAGAGCTCGTGTTCTTCACTCGTCATGCCCTCATGTCGCTGGCAAAGCTCTACGCGAGTGTATCGACAGAGGCACGCCGTGCCCGCTTTCTTGATGTGTTGTCGAGCATCCAGTCGTTTCTCCGCCATGATCCCGCCGCCAACGGCACCTCCCCTGACAACAAGCCATTATCAGCGACTCAAAAGGCGACGGCGCAGCTGTGGAAGCATGCGCTTCGTGTCTTACTCGTGCTCATTTCGCACGGTCTTACCGCTGTGCGTTTGGAGAACAATTCCTGGCAGCGTTTGCTCGACACCATCACCGAGTTTTTGTCTCCGAGTACTGGAAGGCTGCCATCGTTCGCTCAGGGTGAAGAAGATGAAGCGCTCGTTCTGAGTGTTCTCGAGTGTCTCGTGGACAGCGTCATCGCTCTTTTTTCTGGCTCGGCCGGCGAGCAGCTCGTTGCAGCGGCACCTCACCCCTATCAGGCGTTCAGCGACGCGCTGATGGCGTTACTGTGCTCAGGCGTGGACGGGCTCAAAGAACACCACAGTAAGCCGCTCATTCGTTGCTGCGTGCGGCAACTCGCGACTCTTAGTATCCAGGAAGAAGACGCGAGGCTTTCAATACTGGCGCGAACGTATCTCGTGCGGTGCTGTGATGCCGCTTTACGAGCCTTCGCGTCACTGGAGGACGCTGCACGAGTGTCAACCAAGGCGGCCATTGGTCCGGAGACTGCACCACTAGCGGTTGCAACAGATGCGGCGGGCATTGTCGCGGCGCGGGACCGCGTGGTGATTCTGCTCAGCAGCACCGCCGAGGTGGGCCTCGGCTCACGAAGCGTGCTGGAGATGTTCCCCGCTCTGTGCACGTGCATCACGTCGGGCGACTTGGAGGTCCGTGAGCTCATTCAGCGGCTGCTGGTGCAAGCTCGCATTGCGGAGTTCTGCCTGGACGTGCTTGACGTCCACGACGCGACGATCGCCGCAGCGACGGCCGCCTCAGCCGCGCGCACGAACAGCGGGGGTCGGCGAAGCAGCGGGGCGAGCACATGGAGCAACTACGCGTGAACGCGAAGCCAAGGGAGGTGACAATATAACTCGTTGGGCGTGCTGGTTGCCTTCCTTGTTCTTGAGTGCATGTGTGATGCGCTGCTGATCTCAGTTCTCCAAAAACCACAGCGCGTTGTGGTTTGGAGTCATCAGCCTCGAGTTTTTGCCAATCAGATCGATCCTATTCTGGTGACACCGTCGCATGCGTGATCATTGTGCCAGCGCGAACTCATCAGCGCGGCTCGCACTGGAGACCAAACACCACATGGAGGCCATCTCCGGTCGCTTGGAAGTTGGAGGATATTTAATATCTGTAGTTTAAACGCTGAGAGACCTGTTGTCCGTGTGAAGCGCTGAAAACCTGTAGACCATGCTTAGAACCTGTCACTTCAGAAATCCAGGATCGGACAACAGGTATCCAGGCTGAAAATCTGTTGCTCGGTCGCACTCCAAAAATATCCATGCTGGGAAGCTGTTAGTGACCGAGTTGTCCTGTAGCAGTACAGGGCCGAATATTCCAAAACCATAAATATCTAAGTACAGTCGATGGATTTTTGATTTATTTCAGTTAGTTGAAGTTGAAGTGAGCCACAATCATGGGCATTGAGACTCGTGCA